>SEYY01020904.1:155000-167573 GCA_009176605.1 Armadillidium nasatum | reverse complement strand
GTAAGGAGAAGGATAAGAAGTTAGAAAAAGATCTAGCATGTTGGGTTTATCACCAAGATGGTCAGGGATACGGGTAGGGAGATACACCAACTGCTCAAGGTTGTTCTGGATAGAAAATTGGTAGGAAAGTTCACCAGCTGGATCGTGAGAACTAGATGAAAGCCATTGGCGGTAGTGAACTTTGAAATCACCTAATATGATGATTTCAGAGAAAAGAGAAGAAGAAAGAATGTGTTCTATTTTGGAGTTAAGATAGTCGAAGAATTTTGGATAGTCTGTAGAGTTGGGAGATAAGTAGACAGAACAGATAAATTTAGTTGTAGAGTTGCAAGAAAGTTTAAGCCATAAAGTAGAGAATTCAGAAGACTCCAAAGTAGAGACACGAGAACGCACATAAGCGCAACACCCGCCTTTGGCTGAAAATTTAGGATAGAGACAGTAGGAGGAAACAGAGTAGGGCTTGCTGTCAGAGCACTCAAACACCTGAGTTTCGGTTAAGAATAAGAGATTAGGTCTAGAAAGAAGAGAGGTGGTGTTCGACAAAGTGGAAATTAGTAAAGAGACAACGAATGTTGCAGAAGTTATTGAAAAAGGAAGATCGTGCACCAGGGCAAGTCGGCGTAGAGGTCTTGGTGCCACCAACCCCATCACCGGAGGCCACCAACTCCCAAGTGGTGATGGGGGAAGGGGTGGATGAGGGGCATTCTTTGGATGCCGCCCCTAGTAGCATCTCCGAAGCAGTTCTATGTTTCGCCATTTTTTTGTTGTTGTTATTTTAAAGGTAATGTAGGAGTAAGCCTTTGTAAATTTGTAGGAACGTGAGAAGGGAGTTGAGGGAAGGAGAAGTGGGAGCATAGACACTCCCATGTGGGACGAGGGTACACTAGAGAAGGTGAAACGTGAAAAGGATCGAACCAAAGGGCAACGTAGTGAAACGGGATGGTCTAGCCCACCCTATCACTCCGTGGTTAAGCCCAATTTGGGGTACTTTCATCACTTCGGACTGCGCTACGTCCTCTCCCTATGTATGCATATATATATATATATATATATATATATATATATATATATATATATATATATATATATATATATATATATATATATATATATATATATATATATATATATATATATATATATATATATATATCTCATTTGCCATTTGTTTTATTCGAATGTCTCCCTACTTTTTATCTTATTATAAATCTTTATATCCTTTTTTCAATTTATTAGAGTTTCATATTCCCCAAATTCTCTCTCTCTCTCTAAGATTTTGGAATGTAATTCTCTGAAATGTCATTAAAGGAAATTTTTCTTTAAAGACTCCTTATTTAAAGCCTAATTTGCATTTTCATTTTCTTTCTTTTTTTTTATTCGATAATAATTTGGACTGAAATTTATTTTTTGGTTTATCTACATTGATTTTGCCTAATAGAACCCTTTTATAGTAATGATAATAATAATAATAATAATAAACTATTATTATTATTATTATTATTTGTATAATAATAATAATAATAATAATAATAATAATAATAATAATATTATTATTATTATTATTATTATTATTATTATTATTATTATTATTATTATTATTATTATTATTATTATTATTATTATTATTATTATTATTATTATTATTATTATAATATATTGCGCAAAAACAATTTTAAAATTTTAAAAGACTTAATTTCATTTTCACTCCAACAAATTAACTGCCCTAAAATTTATTCAATAATTAGTTTAAAAATTTCACATTTTGAAACCTTAAAAAATAATCCCAAAATTTTCGGGTATTCCAAAAAGAGTTTAGTCAATCTCTGATAAAAAAGTTGGGTATTCCAAGGAGAGTTCAATCAATTTCTGATAAAAAAAAAATCGGGTATTCCAAGGAGAGTTCAATCAATTTCTGATAAAAAAAAGTCGGGTATTCCAAAGAGAGTTCAATCAATTTCTGATAAAAAAAATCGGGTTTTCCAAAAAGAGTTCAATCAATCAAAATGTTAGAAATAATTCTTTCTCTCTTTGTCGTAGTTCTCTTCATCCTTTCTCCTTAGGTGAAAAAAAAGCGAAATTTTTGAACTTTTTACTTCAAAAATTTTGAATGAATTAAAACGATTGAGTAGTACTAAAATTAAACAAATGTCAGAAAAAATATTTTTGTAGTTATATATTGGAATTGATATTAAATATTTATATATATATATATATATATATATATATATATATATATATATATATATATATATATATATATATATATATATATATATATATATATATATATATATATATATATATATATATATATATATATATATATATATATATATATATATATATATATATATATAGTGTCTGTGTGTCATTGATAAATACAACTTTAAAAGGATGAAACGTTAGTGTAAATCTTTTAGGGTTAGGAAAGAGAGATTTATTAAAAATTTATGCAAATAAAATAAGGAAACTGAAGTATAATCAACGTCCAATTCCTTCTTTTTCATAAATCAATTCACCTACGGATTTGAAGACCTATATATATATATATATATATATATATATATATATATATATATATATATATATATATATATATATATATATATATATATATATATATATATATATATATATATATATATATATATATATATATATATAATTGGGGCAGAGAAAACATGGTTGCTTTCAATGCCTCAAAAACTCAGTTCCTCCATCTCTCCACTCGACACAATCTTCCACACAACTATGATGTCTTCTTCGAAAACACACAACTCAAACCTTCATCAGTTCTTTATATTCTTGACGAATCCTTTTCTTGTGAACTTTTTTGGAAAGAGCACATTACTTCTCTTTCTAAACAAACTTCTAAGAGGTTGGGCATTCTGAGGCGCCTTCAGAATTATTTCATTCTACTCCAGTAGTTTGCTATCTATAGGGGTGCTATCCGCCCCTATATGAAGCATGCTTTGCACATCTGGGTTGGTTCCACTCATGCAGCTCTCGTTTAGAAGGTGGAACCTAAAGCGTTTCGTCTCATCAACTCTCCTGCTTTTACTAACTCTTTCCAATCTCTTTCTGCCCGTCGAATTGTTGCGTCACTCTCTCTTTACTATTACAATGGATACTGCTCTTTTGAACTCTCTTGTCACATACCTCCTCCATTGAGAAGAGCTCATACGACACGCCATTCTACACAGTCTCATCCTTTCTCTGTCCAACTCTCAGACCCCAGACTTAACCGCTAAGCTTAATCTTACATATACTCTACTGGTAAAGTCTGGAACACACTCCCTTTATCTTTTTTCCCAACTTCCTTTGACTTGCATACTTGCAAACGCCGTGTATCTGGACATGCCTGTCACCATCGACCAGGATAGATTTTTCCCAACTCCGGTGGAATTTGGTAGGTCCACGGCCTTTGACCACCGGAGTATATATATATATATATATATATATATATATATATATATATATATATATATATATATATATATATATATATATATATATATATATATATATATATATATATATATATATATATATATAGATAAACAGCATTCCTCCTTTTGAGCTTAATTTTAATCAAGAAAAGTATAGCAAAAAATGAATGAAGTATACTCATGAATTAAAGATCTTTATTATTAACATATTTATAAGAAAACTCGACGTTTCAACTACTAGCTGTAGTCATTATCAAGAGTAGCTGAAATCAAGATAAAAAATGAATACTAACAGCAAACTTTGCAATAAACACAAATAGAAATTAAAAAATATGCAATAAACAATAACAAAACAAAATACAAATAAAAACAAATATGAATACTACATTATCCCTCTTAAGATAACAAATAAAAAACGTAGAATAAATAATTATATGCACTGTAAATCCCCCCATTTTCATGTTAAATCTAAAATGAATTCAAAATAATACTAATTTAATAATTGTACAGTATTCACTTAAACACAGCTGAGACTAAATAAACGTGTGCACACTCTATCAGCTAAATTCTAAACATACTAATTTAGTTGGTAGGGAAAAATATCAAACTAAAACCCTCTATTACTGGAAACCCATATATACATAAAGTAGTACAAGTCTTAGTGACAAAATGCAAACAGCTTTATATCATTAAAAAACAAACATTCAATTACTGAAACACATCAACAGTACATCCACATTCATGAGTATACTTCATTCATTTTTTGCTATACATATATATATATATATATATATATATATATATATATATATATATATATATATATATATATATATATATATATATATATATATATATATATATATATATATATATATATATATATATATATATATATATATATATATATATATATATATATATATATATATATATATATAATATTTATATATTATATTATATTATCAATATAATATAATTTTTTTTTTTTTTTTTTTTAATTTTAAAATTTTTCAAAGGATATTTTATATTTTTATTTTATTATAATTATTATTGTTTTTTTTAAGATTATAGAAAAATACTTGGATTTATTTTATAATTCACTTTCAGAAAAGTTTTTTTGAAATCAATTCTGATTCACAATTAAATATTAATTTCAAGCTCGCACATAATATCCAGAAACATTTTTTTTTCAGCAACATTTTTACAAATTGTGATCTAACCTACATATACTTTAAAATATAATTTTAGTCAAAGCTAATTAATAATATATATATATATATATATATATATATATATATATATATATATGATATATTATATATATATATATATATATATATATATATATATATATATATATATATTATATATATATATATATATATTAGTTATGAACCTATAAGTCTTTACAAATAGGAAGGTAAACAACCGCATTCGTGTCCGGATCGAGGATATAAGGAGCATTAAAAAATGCGAATCCGAGGATTGAAAAAATATTAAACATCCCGCTAATATTAAAAATTTTACATTCGTTATATCAGCTTATATATATATATATATATATATATATATATATATATATATATATATATATATATATATATATATATATATATATATATATATATATATATATATATATATATATATATATATATATATATATATATATATATATATATATATATATATATATATATATATATATATATATATATATATATATATATATATATATATATATATATATATATATATATATATATATATATATATATATATATATATATATATATATATATATATATATATATATATATATATATATATATATATATATATATATATATATATATATATATTATATATATATATATATATATATATATATATATATATATATATATATATATATATATATATATATATATATATATATATATATATATATATATATATATATATATATATATATATATATATATATATATATATATATATATATATATATATATATATATATATATATATATATATATATATATATATATATATATATATATATATATATATATATATATATATATATATATATATATATATATATATATGGACTAATTATGTAGGAGTCACCAAATATATAGGGGTCACCTAATATGTGGTGCAGGAGATCCCTACACTTTGTTGCGCGAAGGGGGATAGATCAGGAGGCTGGGTGTTTTCAATGTCCCCTTGTAGAAAGTCGACTGGTAGGCGTGTGGTAGCCACCACTTTTCCTGCGGAGAGTCTGTAGCCTCGGATGGAAGGCTATTTCAAAGTAGGAACCACAGTCGAGGGCAAATGGTCTGCCAAAATGGGTCTCCTTTCGGGAGCAGAGTAGTTGGAACTTCTTCTTCTTCTCGGACGTCTTTTTCTGCTACTGTAGTGTCTTCTTCTTGCCTCTGCTTTTGACGTCTTCTTCTTGGTAGTGCGGCTTCTGTTTTGGCTTCTTGGATAAAGTGAATGTAACTAAATTTGCTAACGACCTTTTGAAATTATCTCAAAATGTAAAGGATCAATTAACAAATTATTTGTTTTTCACTTTTATTTTTCTTCTCTTGTTTCTTTTCTTAATTTTAACAAAAATGGCTTACAAACATATTATTATTAAAGTTTACAAATTCATATTGAAATAATATACAAAATTTTATATTTCTAAAGTAGAAAATATTGTTTTACAATATATTTAAATATTTTATACTAAAATACATTAAAATTGAAATTTTTAACATAAACATTTTTTTATTGTAAATATTATAAAATGCAACATAAAATAAATATATTTTACATTTCATAATAGTTTTTTAAAATAGTTTTACCTTCGAGGTTTCCCGGGAAAATTAGTTTTTAGGCGCGAAAATGACATAAAAAAAGAGGTTAAAGTACATTAATAAATTTTTATAGTAATATATGTAATCTACATTATATTTTAAATGTTTTTCTTTTTAAATTAACAGATTATACCTTTATACATAAATAATAATTATTTTATAGCATAAAGAAACTTTATTTTTATTTATTACTTGGTTTTTATTGTTTTTAAAATTATAAGTATTATACACAAGTTAACGCTTTAAATACATTTTTTTTTTCAGAAAATGTTTTTTCATGTTTTGGATAACTATTTTAAAAAGGGCACTATATATATATATATATATATATATATATATATATATATATATATATATATATATATATATATATATATATATATATATATATATATATATATATATATATATATATATATATATATATATATATATATATATATATATATATATATATATATATATATATATATATATATATATATATATATATATATATATATATATATATATATATATATATATATATATATATATATATATATATATATATATATATATATATATATATATATATATATATATATATATATATATATATATATATATATATATATATATATATATATATATATATATATATATATATATATATATATATATATATATATATATATATATATATATATATATATATATAGGGTGGTTAAATTTTAAGGGCCGATGTTGATTTTGAATAAAACACAAATTACTTTACATTGTGTATCTTTCCATGGTTCAAATTGAGTAAGTCTGAAATTGAAAAAAGTCAAATGAAATGCAGTAAAAAACTTGACGTTTAGGTGTGGTTCACATTCAACATCGGCCCATACAATTTAACCACCCTATATATATATATATATATATATATATATATATATATATATATATATATATATATATATATATATATATATATATATATATATATATATATATATATATATATATATATATATATATATATATATATATATATATATATATATATATATATATATATATATATATATATATATATATATATATATATATATATATATATATATATATATATCTGATATGGAATTACGTGTTGAAACAGCTGGGAAAGAAGAATATGAAAGCCAGAGAGAGGATTGGAAGGGTGGTTTAGGTCTTCTGACGAAGTGTTGAAGACTTTTCGTCTGAAGAAAAAAAGAATAGATTGAATGCAAGAATCCAGATATTATTTAGAAGCAATGAAAAGTTTTATTGGTCGAAGAAAAATATTTAAAATTTTAATAAATATTTGGAAATATAAGTTATCAAAATAATATAAACTATCAAGAGGAGCAACAAAATTTTCGAAAAGGTCTTTTATAATTTTAAATATCATATGAAGCAACAAAATCGGAAGGGGTCTTTTAAATATTTTAAATATATCCGTATAAAATTTTTATTGAAACTTTATACTTCTGGTAGAAAAGGATTATTTTATCAGAACAAATATTATTCTTCGCCTGGTTCTAGATGGGAACCTTTTGTTTTTTATATATGCAGGAATATATATATGCGGGATATGGTGTATATATATAAAAAAAAAAAAAAAAAAAAAAAAAAATATATATATATATATATATATATATATATATATATATATATATATATATATATATATATATATATATATATATATATATATATATATATATATATATATATATATATATATATATATATATATATAAACACCCCCTCCTTGAATAGGGCTTTGCCCGTGAGTGGTGGTATATGTAAATATATATATATATATATATATATATATATATATATATATATATATATATATATATATATATATATATATATATATATATATATATATATATATATATATATATATATATATATATATATTATATTATAATGAACTGGCATGTTTCTTGCTTTGACTTTATCGTATTTTCATTGGTTCTGCTGAAATCCTCACCAAATAGAATGGAAATATTTATATCACATTCTTACTCTTTTATTTGTCCTTCTTTGAAGCAAAGCTAATAGCGCTTATATAATGTCCTTTTGTGTTCCAGTTTAAGGTAAGGATTTATCAGCAAAATAAACATATATATATATATATATATATATATATATATATATATATATATATATATATATATATATATATATATATATATATATATATATATATATATATATATATATATATATATATATATATATATATGGTGCCGCCACGACCCGGCGTCCGGTCTTCTTTTTTCATTACCTTCTGCAATATTCGCGGTCTTTTTCTAATTTCCCATTTGTCGAACACCATCTCTTTACTTTTAAACCTCGTATCTTGTTTCTAACCGAAACTCAGGTGCTTGAGTGTACTGACAGCAAACCCTGCTCTGTTTCCTCCTTTTGTCCCTATCCTCAATTTTCAGCCAAAGGCGGTTGTTGCGCATAAGTTCGCAATGATGTTATTTGCTCTCTTGTCTCTAATTTGGAGTCTCCTGAATTCTCTACTTTATGGCTTAAGCTCTCTTGCAATTCTACTACTAAATTTATTTGTTCTGTCTATTTATCTCCTAATTCTACTGACTATAAAAATTTCTTCGACTATTTAAACTCCAAAATAGAGCACATTCTGTCTTCTCTTTTCTCCGAAATTATCATTTTAGGTGATTTCAATGTGCACTACCGCCGATGGCTTTCATCTAGTTTTCATACAACTTTTCTATCCAGAACAACCTTGAGCAGTTGGTGCAACTCCCTACCCGTATTATTGATCACCTTGGTGATGAACCCAACATACTTGATCTTTTCTTAACCACTTATCCTTCTCCTTATACTGTTAAACTCTTTCCTCCTCTAGGTTCATCCGATCACCTTCTTATCTCCGTTTTTTGTTCTCTTCAAGTCTTCCGCAAGTACGACCCCCCACCTTCGGCGAGAAGACGTTTGTGGCACTTCGGTGCTGCTAACTGGTCTGACTTGTGGCTGTACTTCTCAAATTTCCCATGGAATGATTATTACTTTTGTGGGAGAGGTCCCTCGGAGTGTGCAGAGCGCATAACCGAGGTGATTCTCTCTGGCATGGAGGCGTACATTCCATATTCTTTCCCTTCTACTAAACCTAACAAACCTTGGTTTAACTCTACTTGTTCTCGTGCTATCCGCCGCAGGGATGCTGCCTTCAGAGATTACCGTCGTCTTCAAACTCCTGAAACTCATTCAATTTATATTTCATCCCGGAATCGTGCAAAATCTATTCTTCGAGATACCAAAAACTTTTTTCTCCTCCGAAAATGCAATAATCTTTCTGGCTCTTCTTCCTCTCGCCCTTTCTGGCATTTTGCAAAAAAATGTCAACTCTAACTTTGCTTCTTCCTCTTTCCCTCCTCTAGTTCCTTCTGATGGCACAACTGCCATTTTACCTTCCACTAAAGCTGAACTCTTCGCTCAAACTTTTGCCTCTAACTCTACCTTAGACGATTCCGGAGCTATTCCTTCTCCTTCAACCCCCTCCAACTCATTTATGCCTAAAATTATAATTTCTTCTAAAGATGTCATTTCTGCTCTCTCTGAGCTTAACACTAAAAAGGCGTATGGTCCTGATGGTATTCCTCCTGCGGTTCTCAAAACTTGTGCTTCCGAGCTTGCACCCTGCCTTGGTAAACTATTTCTTCTTTGCCTTTCTACTTCGACCTTCCCTTCTTGCTGGAAACGTGCGCTCATTCAGCCTGTGCCGAAGAAGGGGACCCTTCTCAACCCTCTAACCTACCGTCCAATTTCTTTAACCTCCGTTCTTTCTAAAGTTTTCGAATTTATCCTTAACAGGAAGATTTGGAAACATCTCAATTCTTCTAATCTTATCTCTGATCGCCAGTATGGCTTTCGTAAAGAACGTTCTACTGGTGATCTTCTTTCCCTACTTTTTGACTCTTGGTCCTCCGCTCTTCGGGGTTTCGGTGAAGTCTTTCGCTGATGTGCTTGACATATCGAAAGCTTTCGATAGAGTCTGGCACAAAGCTTTGATTTCCAAACTTCTCTCTTTCGGAATCTATCCTTCTCTCTGTGACTTTCTCTCTAATTTCCTTTCCGGTCGTTCTATAGCAGCTGTTGTAGACGGCCACCGTTCTTCCTATAAATCTATAAATAGTGGTGTTCCTCAAGGATCTGTCCTATCCCCAACTCATTTTCTAATTTTCATCAATGATCTTCTCTCTATTACTTCGTTTCCTATACACTCCTATGCCGATGACTCCACCCTTCATTACTTTTTTCAATTTGAAAGACGTCCCTCCCAACAACAGTTGATAGATTCAAGAAGGATGGCCTTGGAGCAACTGACCTCTGATCTTTCTCGTATTTCAAATTGGGGCAGAGAAAATATGGTCGTTTTCAATGCCTCAAAAATTCAATTTCTCCATCTTTCTACTCGACACAATCTTCCACACAACTATGATATCTTCTTCGAAAACACTCAACTCAAACCTTCTCAGAGTTTCTTTTTTCTTGTGATCATTCTTGGAAAGATCACATTTCTTCTCTTTCTAAACAAGCTTCTAAGAGGATGGGTGTTCTGAGGTGCCTTCTTGGTTTTTTTTAGTCCACTCTAATTGCTTGCTCTTTGTAGGTGTGTTGTTCACTCCTGTATGGAGTAAGCCTCGCACATCTGGGGTGGTTCCACACATGCAGCTCTTCTTGAAAAGGTGGAGTCTAGGGATTTTCGTCTCATCAATTCTCCTGCTCTTACTAACTCTCTCCAATCTCTTTCTTCCCGTCGAATTGTTGTGTCACTCTCTCTATACTATCGCTATTACAATGGACCTTGCTCTTCTGAACTCTCATGTCGCTTACCCCATCTATTGAGAATGACTCGTGCGACACGACTTTCTACGCAGTCTCATCCTTTCTCTGTCCAACTCTCCGACCCCAGGCTTAACCGCTATGCTCAATCTTACTTATACTCTACTGGTAAAGTCTGGAACACACTCCCTTTATCTGTTTTCTCAACTTCCTGTGACTTGCACACTTTTAAATGCCGTGTATCGCGTCACGTCAGCCATTAGCGACCATATTCCGAATGCTCCCCAACTCTGGTGGATATGAGTAGGCCTCTGGCCTTTGCCCACCAGAGGAGACATATAAAAAAGATATATATATATATATATATATATATATATATATATATATATATATATATATATATATATATATATATATATATATATATATATATATATATATATATATATATATATATATATATATATATATATATACAGGATATGTTTCACAATTTAATAAAATAGAAGAGATTTCTGTTCTCAGTGGATTAGAAATAAAATAAATTTTTCAATTTAGAAAAGATTTGAAAAAGAATTACTGAAAACTTAGTCACGAAAGCGATTAGGAACAAAGTATTTCTTTGTTTTACATTGATTTAGATTTATGGCCTCAAAAGGAAAAAAATTTTCCTTCATGATACACGAGGCTTTTGAGATCTTTTGATCACTTAAAGGCAACTCTGGTCCAAAGAAAACTTAAAATCTTTTTTCCTTGTCATAATGGAAATTATAAATTTATAGACTGGTCATTTTAAATAATTTGACATTAACATGTTACAGTTTACTATATATATATATATATATATATATATATATATATATATATATATATATATATATATATATATATATATATATATATATATATATATATATATATATATATATATATATATATATATATATATATATATATATATATATATATATATATATATATATATATATATATATATATATATATATATATATATATATATATATATATATATTATATATATATATATATATATATATATATATATATATATATATATATATGTGTGTGTGTGTGTGTGTGTGTGTGTGTGTGTGTTATTATGAAACTTTAAATCATGTAAAAAATGATGGTTTTAAGGAGAGAGAAAATTAAATTATTGGGTAAATAAAAAGGACAATTCAAATGTTCTAAACTTCTATAAAGAATACTCTTATGTGTGTGTGTGTGTGTGTGTGTGTGTGTGTGTGTGTGTGTGTGTGTGTGTTTTCAAAATGCAACTAATCTTTATACACTTTTTTGCAGTTGCATTTTGACAGATAATGGAGATATTCAATAAAATAAATTATCAAAACTTGATTGAGATTAACTAAAAAATCTGATCTTTGTTCATTTTGATAAGAAATTTTCGGTTA
>SEYY01020904.1:137500-147500 GCA_009176605.1 Armadillidium nasatum | reverse complement strand
TATATATATATATATATATATATATATATATATATATATATATATATATATATATATATATATATATATATATATATATATATATATGTGTGTGTGTGTGTGTGTGTGTATAAGTGTGTCGAATATAAATGAGTATACCAAGTGGACAATAAAGAAGGTTATAAAAATTTATATTCTCCTGTGTGGCAATAAATTTCTTTATCTGCAAAGTCCTAATCGACTGAAGATGTAGAACTCATTTAACGTTACAAATCATATTACGTAATGCTACTCTGTCCGTAAATTGAAGGAGATATTCGGCAAGTGTTTCCAATTCTCGAGTGAATTACTTTGGTATTGCTTCCGTAATTCTTTATAATAAAATTGCAACGAAATGAAAAATGTTAAACGAAATATTTGCCTTTCTTTAGCCTTTTAAAAGGGGTTAATGAGTTTGTTAATGATGTCAAACCAGAAAAGTTGAAAGGAATGAAATTCGGAGGTTTTTGATGACATTATAAATGTCGTTTATCTGTCTTAATTGTTTTATTAAGTTCCTTTCATTTGCTTCATTGACTCTTTTTCCACTCTATTTCATCCAATTTCTCTCCTTTTCACTTTATATCAATATCTTCTTTCGGTTATTATGACAAAATAAAACTATATAACTTAATGTACTACTAAAGGATGATTTTATTGACAAATAAGTAGGTTTATTGTACGACTATATATATATATATATATATATATATATATATATATATATATATATATATATATATATATATATATATATATATATATATATATATATATATATATATATATGTGTGTGTGTGTGTGTGTGTGTGTGTATGTGTGTGTGTGTGTTTAGGTGTGTGTGTGTGTGATCGAGCTTTTGTATTGTTTCATGCTGTTGGTTTTTAATTAAAGTTTGAAGATATTGTTTCCGATTTTTATATCAATGTTTAGTTACAGTTCAAGTGTTTTATTTTATTACATTTTATGACGTTTTCGTTTCCTCAACACAATTTACGACTTCTCTTCTTTTGAATAAATTGTCGCAAACAAAAAAAGCGCCAAACTTTGAAACTTTTATCGTATTCTTTTATTTAAAGATAAACCTTCATTTCCCATCCCACATATATATATATTGACAAAAATGTATATTTAATTTATTTAAACGGTTTATGAGACCTTGGTAATGTTTACCGGTCGAACGTGCCATCATACTCCTTTGTTTTACCTTGAAATGATTAATGCTCTGGCATATATCGCGTAACCGATGAGATTCCTTTCTGTGTATTTTAGTTTCTTTCCCTTTATCTAAAACTCACAAACCTTGATTTACTCAGCTAGTTCTTGTGCTATCAGTAACGGGGATACTGAAATCAGAAATTACCACCTTCTACAAATTCCAGATATATTGCTATTTATATTTCATTCCTGAATGGTGCAATATCTATTTTCCGTCAGAGAAAGACTTTATATATATATATATTATATATATATATATATATATATATATATATATATAATATATATATATATATATATATATATATATATATATATATAATATACAATAATTTTTACGGTTCCTCTATTTGAATCTTTTTATGTTACTTTGCTAAGAATGGGAACTCTAACTTTGGGTTCTTCCTCTTTCCCTTTTCTTGGCTTTTCAAGGACACCAATGATATAATACTTTACTAATGCTGAACACTTTTTTTTCAAGCCTTTTCAAACTCCCAGTTTAAACGTTTCCGGAGCTTTTCATCCTTTCTGGAATACTTTATTTTAACAAACTGTTCCGGTGTTTCGGCTCTGCCTATCAAATTCGACGTTTTAATTCTTGCCGGAAGTGTGGAAATTCGCGATCATTCAATCTGTGCTTAAAAAGAGGAAAACCTCCCTATGCTTTGTCTGTCGTTCTATCCCTTGAGCATCTATTCTTTCTAAATTTTCGAATCTAGATTAATTGGAAAATTTTCAAAGTTTTGATCTTTAAATCCAGGATGATTTACATAAGCAGAGTTCTATTTATAATCTTTCCTTTCCATCTGACTCTTGGTCCTCGGGTACTTTAGTAATTCTTTTGCTGTGGTTTTATACACATCGAAAGTCTTCGATATGGAGTAGCCGAAAGTGTTGATTTCTAAAATTTTTAATTCAATGTCTATCTTTCTCTCGGATTTCCTTTTCCGTCTTTCTATTAGAAAACCTTTAAATCTATCAATGAGGGCATTCCACAGAGTTCTATTAGTTTTTTTACTCTACATCTGTGACGTATCTGTCATTTCATTATTATCTACTTTTATGTCGAATACTTCATCATCCATTATTCTATTCATTTTACAGGCATCTGACACAAACTCAAATAGAATGATGCTACAAGGGTAGCAATAGAACAACTAATCTTCAATCTATCACGTAATTCTAACTAGGCCAAAGAAAAGCACTTTCATTTCCAGTATCTCAAAAAGTTAATTCCTTCATCTATTTATTTACTAGACGTAATCTATCAAAATACCTATATATATATATATATATATATATATATATATATATATATATATATATATATATATATATATATATATATATGCCTATATTGAGTTAATTCATTGATTCATCTCTTCTTGAAAAGTTGGTCTCTGGAACTCTCCATTTTCCATCTCTCTTACTAGACGTAAGAGAGATGATTATCTCTAATTCCCTTCTGCCAAGTAATTGATTCATCACTATATTGTTGTGTTCAAACTCTCTGATGGTATACCTTCTTTGAAGAGAGATCGTTTTATTCGACTTCCCACACCAAAATATCATCTCTTCTCTGTTCATGCACTTCACAGTTAATAATTAATCGAAAGCTCTCTCCTGTTTTGAACATGCTAAAATAACATATACATTACAGGAACATAATAAATACTCAACATTAAAAATACGTCTCCAACCCATGTGGATTTTCAGTTAGCCTATGGCTCCGCCTTGGGGTTAATATATATATATATATATATATATATATATATATATATATATATATATATATATATATATATATATATATATATATATATATATATATATATATATATATATATATATATATATATATATATATATATATATATATATATATATATATATATATATATATATATATATATATATATTTACATTAAGGTTAATAAAGTTTGGGGCGAAAAGAATTAAATTTAATTGTTGAAGAACGAAGACAGAGCCACTTTTGATATTGTAGAGAAATGACACATTGTAATATTTAATGTTGTATTTAATTTTGTGAAAGTCTTTTTCCTAAAAACATTCTCTTTACTGAACTAATTAATACTCAGTAATTTCACAACACTTAACAATTAAACTGGACATTTTAGAGTTATTAACTTTAAATATATAATCTGGACTTGTTTTTGTTGTTGTTGTTGTTGTTGTTGTTGTTGTTATTATTATTATTATTATTATTATTATTATTATTATTATTATTATTATTATTATTATTATTATTATTATTATTATTAGTATTATTGCTATTATTAAATTATTATTATTATTACTATTATTATAATAATAGATATTATTCTTATTATTTTTATTATTATTTTTATTTTTATTATTATTATTATTATTATTATTATTATTATTATTATTATTATTATTATTATTATTATTATTATTATTATTATTATTATTATTATTATTATTATTACTGAAGATGTTAAGAAGAATGTTTATTAATTTTTCATTTTTTCTTTCCTCTTGTGAGAAGGGTTATTGCTTTCAATTACATTAATTATATTCATATGTTTTAATTAATGAAATATTGTTTGCACGTATATATCGTTACCTTTGAATAAATTCATTTTTTCATTATTTTTTACCGTTAGAAACAGCGTTGGAAAAGGAATGATCAATTACGAATTAAGAACATCTTTTAATTTTCCCTATTTCCTTTTAAAATATTATCTATCGTATATATATATATATATATATATATATATATATATATATATATATATATATATATATATATATATATATATATATATATATATATATATATATATATATATTCATTAATTAAGATCAGGAGTCTGGATGTTTTCAATGTCCCCTAGTGGAATGCCGACTTGAGAGCGTCGGTAGCCTCGGATGGAAGGCTACTTCATAGGAGGAACCACATATATATATATATATATATATATATATATATATATATATATATATATATATATATATATATATATATATATATATATATATAGGGACCTGAGTAGGTAACCAGTTATGTTGTGCAGGAGGTCCCTATACTTTTTAGCGCGAAGGGGGATAGATCAGGAGTCTGGATGTTTTCAATGTCCCCTTGTGGAATGCCGACTTGAGAGCGTCGGTAGCCTCGGATGAAAGGCTACTTCAAAGGAGGAACCACAGTCAAGGGCAAATGATCTCCAAACTGGGTCTCCTTTCGGGAGCAGAGGAGTTGGAACTTCTTTTTCTTCTGGGACGTCTTCTTCTGTTGCTGTAGGAGCGACGTTTTCTTCTGCTGCTGTAGTGGCGGTATCTTCTTCTACTCCTTGGATAAAGTGAATTTAACAATAATTGCTAATTACCTTTTGAACTATCTCAAAATGCAAAGGATCAATTAACAAATTATTTGTTTTTCACTTTTATCTTGGTTTATTAATTTTAAAAAAATGGCTTACAACCTTATTATTATTAAAGTTTCATAAATTCATATGAAATAATGTACAAAATTTTATATATTTAAAGTAGAAAATATTGTTTTACAATTTATTTAAATATTATATACTAAAATACATTAAAATTGAAATTTTTAGCAAACATTTTTTATTGTAAATATAATATAATATAACATAAAATAAATATATTTTACATTTTATAATAATTTTTAAAATAGTTTTACCTTCGAGGTTTCCCGGGAAAATTAGTTTTGGCGGGAACATAGAGTAAAAAGAGCGGTAAAAGGTACATAAAGAATTTGTTATAGTAATATATACAATTTACATTATATTTTAAATGTTTTTCTTTTTAAATTAACAGTTTATACCTTTATACATAAATAATAATTATTTTTATAACAAAAAGAAACTTTATTTTTATTTATTACTTGGTTTTTAATTGTTTTTAAAACACATAAAAATTATACAAGTTAATTCTTTAAATAAATTTTTTTACAAAAAAACGTTTTTTATATTTTGGGTTTACTATTTTAAAAAGGGCACTATATATATATATATATATATATATATATATATATATATATATATATATATATATATATATATATATATATATATATATATATATATATATATATATATATTAACAGATTTGAGAGATAAATTCAAACATC
Organism: Armadillidium nasatum; assembly: GCA_009176605.1. Lineage (NCBI taxonomy): Eukaryota > Metazoa > Arthropoda > Malacostraca > Isopoda > Armadillidiidae > Armadillidium > Armadillidium nasatum. The sequence continues at coordinate 142,129 of SEYY01020904.1, read as the reverse complement.
TGAGAAAGAAGTTTTAAATTTAGGCAAAGTTTTTGAAAAGATACTTTTTTCTTTTTTTAAGTCAAAGTTAAAGTAAGAATTTGAAAAAGTTAAAAATTAAAATGTTAAAATCAAGATCTGCTCTCAGGAAAGAGATTATAATAAACAAAGCAACATTAAAAAAAATAATAAAATAAAAACTCCCATTGACAACTTCAAACCACAGCTAATAAAGTTTTTTTTTGGTAAATAAAAAAAATAATTAACGAATATATATATATATATATATATATATATATATATATATATATATATATATATATATATATATATATATATATATATATATATATATATATATATATATATATATATATATATATATATATATATATATTATATCCAGTTTAAATATTGCGAAAACGTATCAGAAATAAAAAAAAATTTGTTTATTGGGGACAATTTCAAATAATTCGGCATAAAATCATTCTCATTTAAGTTAACCTTATTAAATATGCTGAAATTTTAAATTAAAAGTAAAAATGGAGTAAGTTAAAGAAAAAAATAATTCTCACATCCTTTCCAGAGATCTCATTTTCTTTAAAGCCGCAGAGGTAAACATTAATTTTCTGTTTTACTTTCAAAAAAATTTGTGGTTTATATTTGGACTATGAATGTTTATGTTGTTAACAAGTGGACAAGAGAACTCTCAAAAGAGATAGGAAAATTGAGAGATGTAATTGAGGCCTTCTCAACTTCTCTTCCAAATCTTTTCTTTAGAAAGGAAAGTAAATCACCATTCGTCATCAGACGTCAAAAACCATAAAGATATATATATATATATATATATATATATATATATATATATATATATATATATATATATATATATATATATATATATATATATATATATATATATATATATATATATATATATTATATTATATATATATATATATATTATATATATAATATATATATATAATTATATATATATTATATATATATATATATATATATATATATATATATATATATATATATATATATATATATATATATATATATATATATATATATATATATATATATATATATATATATATATATATATATATATATATATATATATATATTATATTAACTCTGGTGGGCAAAGCCCAGAGACCTACAAAGTTGCTCCAAGGCTACCCTCCTTGCATCTATTAATTGCTATTGGGAGGGGCGTCTTTCAAATTGAAAGGAATAATGCAGGGTGGAGTCATCGGCATAGGAGTGGATAGGAGATGAAGTAACAGATAGAAGGTCATTAATGGAAAACAGAAAAAGAGTTGAAGAAAGGACAGAACCTTGAGGAACACCACTATTAATAGATTTAAAAGATGAACGGTGGCCGTCTACAACAGCTGCTATAGAACGACCAGAAAGAAAATCAGAGAGAAGGTATATACTGAAAGAAGAAGTTTTCGAAATCAAAGCTTTGTGCCAAACTCTATCGAAAGCTTTCAATATGTCTAGAGAGACACCAAAATATTTACCGAAATGCCGAAGAGCGGAAGACTAAGAGTCAGACAGAAGGGAAAGAAGATCACCAGTAGAGCGTTTCTTACGAAAGTCATACTGGCCATCGGAATATATATATATATATATATATATATATATATATATATATATATATATATATATATATATATATATATATATATATATATATATATATATATATATATATATATATATATATATATATATATATATATATATATATATATATATATATATAATGTAAGTTTGAAAAGGTAAAGCGATTTTCAAATTGGAAGCCACTTAACTGTGAAAGCCTTATACGTTGTTTATTACTATTGTGAGGAACATTTTTTTATTTTCATTATTAGTTAATTCAAAATGGAACCTTAAATTATAATATATATATATATATATATATATATATATATATATATATATATATATATATATATATATATATATATATATATATATATATATATATATATATATATATATATATATATATATATATATATATATATATATATATATATATATATATATATATATGCCAAAACCGCACATCAAAATATTACAAAAAAATTTCCCAAAAAACTATTTTAAAAACAAAAAATGAAAAAAATAAATAATTTTATTAACCTAATTAAAAACAATTAAAAAATAAAAGAAAAAAAAATAACAAATGAACGCTAGGTTTCGAAGCCATATCCAGACTTCCCTGTTCATGCGAATCGATTAAGAGAATGAAGAAACAAGTGAGTAAAGTACAAGCTGTTCAAAAAAAAAAAAAAAAAAAAAATAATATAATAATAATAATAATAATAATAATAATAATAATGAAAAAAAAAAAAAAAAAAAAAAAACCCGGCAACCATGTCAAAAATATATCCGAAACAGTCAAAGTATCTTTTTAAATGCTGGAACATCTTTTAAAATATTATTTGATATTGAGTCCATGTAAAAGGTTCCTCTGCCATTATTAATGTTGTCTGTATTATTAATAATGAATGATTCTAATAATTTTCTTGAAATGTTATCTTGAACAATTGCAATTGAAGAAAAATCACTCATGCTTATAAGATTCTCAGTTCTTCTGTGATGTGTTAAAGCTGAATTCTGTGATCATCTATTCTAAGACTGTAGGAATGTTGATATTTACGTCGATTAAAATCTGTCGTCTTTTCTACATATATTTTATTACAATTTAAACATTTTATTTTATAAACACCCATATTTTCATTTTTATCCTTTCAATATAGGTTTCAGAATCTTTTTTAACGTACAAGGTACAGATTGAACTAAATTTACGCCTTTAGGAACATATCTTTTAAACTCTTTAATATCACCAGATAAGCTAAAACATTCTTCATATTAAAAGATTCTTTCTTCCTTGGAGCATAAAACTTTCTTTTCGCCTACTTTAATGCCCTTCTTATTATATAGATTGGATATTTCAAGATTAGAAAATTTTTCTTAATAAAGTTCAGCTTGCAATCCCAAACATGTGGGCTACATATTCGCAAAGGGAGCAAAACTTTTTCAAAGACAATACTATTTTGACATATGATGAATGAGACGAGAACGAGTGGACATACGAATTGACATGAGTTGCCTTTCTATATACATTAAATTCTACGAAACCTGTGTTGAAAACATGTAACTAAATATCCAAACATGATAATTTATTATTTTGCGATTTTTCAAGAGTAAACTTGAAAATAGGGACGAAATTATTTATTATATCGAATATGGGCTCCCCCCTTTCCATGGTTCTTAGCAGCATATTTATAGAGCTGTTTGAAAGGAAATATTTGAAAAGGATTTTTGATGATTTCAATATCACATGATGATGATATTTTCGCGGAAGGGTAACATGTTCCCAGATGCTTTACTCGATATAATAAATAAAAATTTTTTTTTTGGAATAGTTTGCATTTTGCTCACTTGTTTCTTCATTCTCTTAATCGATTCCCTTGAACAAGGAAGTCTGGATATTGCTTCGAAAGATGGCGTTCAGTTGTTATTTTCTCTTTTAGCTTTACAATTGTTTTAATTAGGCTTATTAAATTATTTTTTTTTTAATTATTGTTTTCAAAATAGTTTTTTGGAAAAAGACCTATCTTGGTCGATGTAGGCAGACATGTCCAGATACACTGCGTTTGAAAATATGCAAGTCAAAGGAAGTTGGGAAAACAGATAAAGGGAGTGTGTCCCAGACTTTACTGTAGAGTATATGGAATATTGAGCATAGCGGTTAAGCCTGAGGTCTGAGAGTTGAACAGAGAAAGGATGAGACTGTGTAGAAAGGTGTGTATCACAAGCTGTTCTCAATGGAGGAGGTATGTGAAGAGAGAGTTCAGAAGAGCAGTTTCTGTTGTAATAGCGATTGTAAAAAGAGTGACGCAACAATTCGACGGGCAGAAAGGGATTGGAGAGAGTTAGAAAGAGTAGGAGAGTTGATGAAACGAAAAACCCTAGACTCCACCTTCTCAAGGAGAGCTGTATGAGTGGAACCACCCCAGATGTGTGAAGCATACTCCATACAGGGGCGAACAACACTCCTATAGAGACCAAGCAATTGGGGTAGCGTGAAGTAATTCTGAAGGCGCCTCAGAACACCCAACATCTTAGAAGCTAGTTTAAAAAGAGAAGTAATATGATTTTTCCAAGAAAGATCACGAGAAAAGGATACGCCGAGAATATTAAGAACTGATGAAGATTTGAATTATGTGCTTTCGAAGAAGACATCATAGTTGTGTGGAAGATTGAGGCATTGAAAACAACCATGTATTCTCTGCCCCAATATGAAGCACATGAAAGATCAGAGGTTAGTTGCTCCAAGGCTATCCTTCTCGAGTCTATCAACTGCTATTATGCTCCAAGGCTATCCTTCTCGAGTCTTTCAACTGCTATTGTGAGGGACGTCTTTCTAACTGGGAGGAGTAATGAAGGGCGGAGTCATCAGCATATAAGTGGATAAGAGATTAGGTATTAGAGAAAAAAGGTCATTAATGAAAAGCTGAAAAAGTGTTGTGGATAGGACAGAACCCTGAGGAACGCCACTATTAATAGATTTAAAGGAAGAATGGTGGTCGCCTACTACAGCTGCTATAGAAT
>SEYY01020904.1:130000-132500 GCA_009176605.1 Armadillidium nasatum | reverse complement strand
AACTAATCTTAATAAGCTTAATTGTCAAATATCACGTGTACAGATATTGTGAATATCCATCTGGATTCCTTACACATACACACACATACACACACACACACACACACACACACCACACATATATATATATATATATATATATATATATATATATATATATATATATATATATATATATATATATTATATATATAAGTTCAAAAAAAGTCTTCATTTAGTACATTTTAAAAGTATGGGTCCTCTTTCTTCAAAATTCGCTGGAAAACTTGTGGTAAAACCTGGCTCAACCTGCAATAACATATATATATATATATATATATATATATATATATATATATATATATATATATATATATATATATATATATATATATATATATATATATATATATATATATATATTATATATATATATTATTATTTTAAATGAATAAAATTGTGAGGAAACAATATTTCACACATAGTTCTTCGCAATATAGTAAATGATAATTTGAATAAAACAAACTGGAGAAGCAGAAAAATTTTCAATTTAGTTCGTTTGAAAACTTTAAATAAAAAAAATTTGGCTTAAAATTAATTTTAAATAATTGAGGAAGAATGGATATTTGGCGAAAGCGCTTCATTTGAAGATTTTTTTTGGAGATTTATGATTTATCGACATTTTCGTAAAACCAAAGTTTTATAATTAAAAAAAAGACTTTTCAGCTGCATTTGGTCAGATCGCACTAAACTCAAAAATCAATTGATCCTCTTTGTTTCACTTTACAGACATTTAAGCAATAAGAATATAAGGAAAATTTTAAAAATACTTGAATGAAAAATTTTTTTTTTTTTTTGGGGGGGGACGGAAATTTTGGAGATCTAATAATATGTTTATTTTCTTTTTAACCTTGAACCTTTGTATGTAGATTGCTCTGTTATGTTGTTATAAATAAAAAAAGGTTCCTACCTACACAACGGAAAAACCAGAGTCCAAAATTGAAAAATTTTACGAGAAAGAAAATTAATTTTGAAACTGAATGTCTATCAATTGCTTTTTTTTATCTTTCTTAGTTAAATGATCTAATGCTACAGACTTGCTATAGAGGGTGGCTAATATAGGCGAAATTTCTTTTTTACAGTACTTGTAATTCCAGTTTGGTAGGCTATGTACTGTTTCTGCTAAAAAAAAAAAAAAAAAAAAAAAAGTAAAAAATCACAAAAAAAAAAAAATTCATGAGTCCCTAAAGTTATAGAATAAAAATACATACATAAAAATAAATATTATAATTAAAAGAAATTAAATGTTTAATTAAAACTTTACTGAAACAAAAGAAATACCATCAACTGTTATCACATACTTGAAAAATGTAAAAAATATCTCTTAATACCTGGACAAGTTTCCCTGTCCAGTTTTCTTGATTACCACTTTCAACAATTCAACCATAAACAGAAAAAATCTGTCTACACAATGAAACGGTGGAAACCCATGCACTGGAAATGCCATTAATCAACTATAAAGCATAGAAAGCACCCACCACAACAATCACAATAATAATAATAATAATAATAATAATAATAATAATAATAATAATAATAATAATAATAATAATAATAATAATAATAATAATATTAATAATAATAATAATACTAATAATAATAATAATAATAATTATGATAATAAGCAACCATAGCATAAACAAAAGCAAAGAAAAGCAAGTAAATTATAGAAGAAAAATCAAATAAATCCACAAATTTATTACCTGCAATTCCAATGATGAGCTTATAAGCAAGAATGCCACTTCAATGATGAAAAGGAAAAAATACCACACCAGAATATCGCAAGCTACTTAGATAAAAAGTTCATCAAATCAAAAATATCAAATAATTCATAAAGAAAATAAACAATTATATAAAAGAATTCAGACAAGTTAGTGCATTGAAAAAAAAAAGCAATAACAATCATACTTTCACCTGAATACCGGATGATATCCGACCGCTCAAATAAGAAAGATAGAACGAGGTAAAAAGACTGAAAGATAGCAGTATCGTCTGCTAACAAACAGGAGGTAATAAAACTGAAGAATAGGAAGAAAGATAGCGAGATATAATTTGTCATATGTCATTCCATATCATTCTCACTCACTCATAACCACTCAACAAAAGAAAATAAAATATGAGATAAAATAAATATACATTACCTAAACGTACCACATTAAGTCAGAGCTTTTGTTCCTAAAACTATTTATGACACACTCTGCGTTGGATGATGATATGTTTCCGAATGCAAAACTCTACACGTCGTATGGTCTTATATATTCAGTAAACGACACTTCAACCTGCTAATTTTGCACCTATGGTAGCGAAATAGTTCAATTCTAAGAATAATTAAAAAATAATAAGAATAAGAGTAATAATAAGCAACCATTATAATGGTTAATAATGTAATAATACTAATAATAATAATAATAATAATAATAATATTTTAATAATAATAATAAAAAAAAAAAAAAAAAAAAAA
>SEYY01020904.1:102500-105000 GCA_009176605.1 Armadillidium nasatum | reverse complement strand
TAGTTTTATTAAAAGAGACTGTGTTGGTTGGGGAATTGCTTCGACTGTCTTGTATTGGTGGTGAATATTCTCGTAATCCAATCCATTGTTTAAGAGGAACACCTCTAACACGAACAAGTAGTTGGTGAGTTGTATTACGTAATTTCTTTACCTTTAATCTTCATTTTTTCTCACTAGTCTACCCTTCATCAATATATATATATATATATATATATATATATATATATATATATATATATATATATATATATATATATATATATATATATATATATATATATATATATATATATATATATATATATATATATATGATATTTAAAATAATTAAAAAATGATTTAATTATTTTTATTTTATAAATATAATTTATAATTTCTTTCCTTAAAAACTAGATTTTTATAAAAAATTTTAGGCTCATGTTTGAAGATAATAAAACATAAAAATTATGAATAGAATAAAAATATGAAAAAATGGCTAAAAATCGATTCGTAAACTATGGCTCAAAAGTCGAAATAAAATTTTTTAATGGAAAAAACATTTTAGTAATATTCGTGCAAGTACACTTTAAAGTTTATCAATCACGTAAACTCATGCATAATTATATTCTTGCATAAACAGGATTAAAGTTTTAGTCTTAGCAAATATTTACTTAATAAATAATAGTTATGAACAATACGATATAATTCGATTGATATTGATTTATGTTATAATAAGAAAGCAGTCCGTATCTCAAATCAGTTTGAAAGTTTTCTTCTTTTATGGTAGCAAAATATTAAATGTTATTATATAATAATATATATATATATATATATATATATATATATATATATATATATATATATATATATATATATATATATATATATATATATATATATATATATATATATATATATATATATATATATATATATATATATATATATATATATATATATATATATATATATATATATATATATATATATATATATATATATATATATATATATATATATATATATAGTGGTTGGGTTCCTCTCATACTGATACAGGTGGGAGGGAGGCCAAATCATTCAGCATTCTTAACGATTTGGAGCAGTTGATTAGGGAACCCACACACATTCCAGATCGTCCTAACCAATTCTTGAATACACTTGATTTATGCTTCACCACTACTCCTTCTAGTCATAAATACACCATTTTCCCTTCTATTGGTAACTCTGACCATAACCTCATAGCTCTTAGTTATAATGCTTTCTCTCCAACAGCTCCACCATGCCCTAAACGTACTTTCTGGCACTTTAATCGGGCTAATTGGGGGGCAATGCGCCGCTTCTTTGCTAACTATCATTGGAGTGAATCTTGCTTTGTCTCGGGGGACGCTTCTGTCTCTGCTGAAAAGGTAGGGGCCGTAATCCTTGACGGGATGAGCAGATTTATTCCATCTTCAACTAAATCTTTTTCTCCTCAAAATCCTTGGTTCGATGGCAATTGTTCTCTTGCCCTTCGGGAGAGAGACAATGCTTATCGTGAATGGAAAAACTCTCCTTCTCCTATCACTCTTGCTAATTTTCATTCAGCTCGGAATCGTTGCAGGGATGTTCTTCGACGGACTAAGCGTACTTTCATAAAAAGGAAGTGCGCTGACCTCCATGGCTCTCCTACTGATAAAAATTTCTGGCCTCTTGTCAAAAATATCTCTAACAACTTCTGTAAATCTGCCTTTCCTCCTCTTATTCGCTCTGATGGTTCTGTTGCTAATACTCCTTCTGAAAAGGCTAATCTCTTCGGCCTCCTTTTTTCATCTAATTCCACCCTGATCGATTCTGACATCTCTCCTCCTACTCCTCCTCTCAGGTGTCCCATGTCTCTGCCTGTAATTACTCATGATCAGGTGCAGGGGATCCTGAAATCTATGAACGTCAGGAAGGCCAGTGGCCCGGATGGCATTCCCCCTCGTGTTCTGAGGGAGTGTGCTTCCAAGTTAGCGCCTGTCCTCGTTCAGCTCTACTCTCTATGCCTTAATACTAATACTTTTCTTCAATGCTGGAAGCGTGCGTTTGTTCAACCGATCCCGAAAAAAGGTAAGCGCTCTGACCCTTCTAACTATCGACCTATAGCTCTCACCTGTGTTCTATCTAAAATTTTTGAAACTCTTCTCAACTCTCATTTCCTGGATCATTTGGAGTCTCATTCTCTTCTTTCTGATCACCAGTATGGCTTTCGACGCTCGAGGTCAATTGGTGACATACTTTCCTATCTTACTGATCTATGGTCTTCTGCCCTTAGGGACTTTGGGGAGTCTTGTGTGGTGGCGCTTGACATATCCAAGGCTTTTGACCGGGTGTGGCATGCGTCACTGCTCTCCAAGCTCCCTCCTTTGGGTTTCCTCCTTCTCTTTGCTTACTATTGTCTAGTTTTCTCTCAGATCGTTCCATTTCGGCAGTTGTAGATGGAGCGACCTCTTCCTCCTTTTCTGTCAACTATGGTGTTCCTCAGGGTTCTGTTTTATCTCCA
>SEYY01020904.1:82500-97500 GCA_009176605.1 Armadillidium nasatum | reverse complement strand
AAAAAAAAAAAAAAAAAAAAAAAAAAAAAAAAAAAAAAAAAAATTACAATTTTGCCTTTTAATATTTATATAAATAATTTAGTTTTTACTTAATTAATAGTGAAACAATCATTGAGATCAATTCCTTTTTTACTTTTTGATTTTTTTATTCATTTGTTTGTTCTCTTCATAATTGAAAAAATTACAAACGATTGAGTATTTATATATTATAATATATATATATATATATATATATATATATATATATATATATATTATATATATATATATATATATATATATTATATATATATATATATATATATATATATATATATATATATATATATATATATTATTTTTACTATATCTTAACTCCACACCCTGCATGCAGTTCAGTATGGATATCTGAATGACACTGTGAATTATTGGAGCTATGCGACCTACCCCTACCCCTCGCATACTACCCCCACTAATATGAAAAAATGGATAAAAATTGAAATTTTTATTATTGAACAGGCTTTAATGTTAGAAATACAATTGAAAAGAAACTTAATTTATTTTTCAATAAACACTAGTGTTAGATATACTATATTATACAAATATATGCATCTTACCTTTATAAAACATCTTACAATTACTTCCATTGATCTTTGTATTCAAAAGTTGGCATAGATTTCCTTGATTTTATGACATTCAGAATATATTTATGTCTGTTTTCATGGCCAATTCGATCTTCTGAGGCCCTGGTGACTGAGTTAATTGCACGTTCCATCCCTTGGGTGTGATAAGGAATAGGAGGGGTTCGATGGGTTTAATCATAGCTTGAAGTAGATCTTCATTTGAAAAATCTTGTAAGAGCGATGGGGAAGTGACGGTTTCCTTGTTCCAGTCTATCATCTCAATATAAACATTAGCATTGAAATTAATATTATTTGGTAAGTTTCTTATTGGTCCTCTTCCTGTTCTTGCATTTATTATACGATCAAAAGATGTCTTTATAATTTCTACCCTACGATCTGCGATCATAGATATCAAAATATTTTCTGGAGAGCAAACTAAGCATTATTCCTGAGAACATTTTTCATGATTATGCGATGCTCATTCCTCTGATTTCTGATGAGAGAAAATGAATAATAAACATTCATAACACCGTCTGTAGCTTTTGGATGTGATTTAATCCGGAACCAACCTAGGGCATATACTTCTAATATGATCTTAGTCAAATCCTGGAGATTTTTTTCTGGGTTTGTTGTTGAAACATATAACCGGAGGATTTTATTAGCCCTGTGTGAACCATCTTGCATGATGCAAAGCTCCTGGAGATTTTAAGGCCAACTCGTAGAGATATTTTTTATTATTACTGAGATCTTTAACTATTTCTTCAGGAACCTCAATTTCACATTGCACAGGTGTAAATTCAACGATTTTTGGTTGCGTTAAATCGTAACTTATTTTATTTCCGATCAAAACCTTCGAAGCTTTTCCCGTTGTTTTTCCATCAATACTTTCGATCGAATACATGTCTAAAGGGTAATTTATTAGTTTGCAGAAGGGATATTAGCCACTGAAGAGGCCTTTCAATGGGAATTTCAATTAATTTTATTATACCACCTATACGTCCTGTGTTTACAACTGTTCCGTCACAAATAATTGCTTTAAGTGAATTAAAACTATGTGAATCAGTAAAAAAAGGCGACTAATTCATCTGCTATGCATCGATCGCTTCCGTTTTCAGGAGTGATGTGACCCATGTAGATATCATCAGGTTCTTTAACAACAACGATGTGTTCTTCATGTTCTGTCCCTGTAAGTGTTTTGGTTTGATCTTTTCTTCCATCAAAACCCATGCACCTAATGTTTTAGTGCTGCAACTTGTGTAAATTCTCTTTTCTCAATATGACTCTTTTTCTTTCCCTTTCTACTGAGGGAGTCACTTGTCTATGTATCATTAATATTGCCTTGGTTGAGGATCCCTATATCTTCCAAAGCAGCATGAACAATTGCAGCAGCAGCCCTACTACTTGAGCGGTATTTCTCTGCTGTCACAGACAATTTATTAATATGTAAATCTGTTTTGATTGTTTTCTCGTAATTTGAAATCTGAAAAAAAAGATGAATCACTTCTTGTCACACTTTCAATATTTTCGTGAATGTCGTCAGAAGAACCAGTGTTATTATATGCAGAATTACTAGCAAAACCACTACATGACATTTTTGCACGTTCAAGGTTTTCATATCTTTCTTGAGTTCTTTTTCTTGCTGCAGTAGTGACCCTATCTATTACACCAAGCTGGTTAATTCTTGCTTTTTGTCCAATAAACAATTCCCACTCGATCATTGGAATTCGAATATCATATCTACAATCAGTTCTGCTGATTTTCTTATCAAAGCAGGTACATGTACATTTATCAAACTTCTCATCAAATGTCATAAGCTCTTCCATAAAACCGTTATTTCTTTGTTTAATTGGAACTTTATTGAGTTTGGTAGCTGACATTATGAAGCGTTCAACTTTCATAGCAATTGCCTCGAACGATATATAACGAAATGAAAACACATTCGAAATGTGTTCGACATCTTTTGCTACTATTCTGTAACATTCTTTTTCGGTTGTTGTGCCATTCGATTTCATTTCTTCTCTATTACTTACAAATTAATAATGACGAAAGACATCAGCCTTCGAAGGGATCATCGACGTTGGAAAGGATGTCGGTTGACCAAATGAGGCATTGTAAGTTTTACTTCTATTCGACAACTTCATTATTATTATTATTATTATTATTATTATTATTATTATTATTATTATTATTATTATTATTATTATTATTATTATTATTATTATTATTATTATTATTATTATTATTATTATTATTATTATTATTATTATTATTATTATTATTATTATTATTATTATTATTAATAATCTATTAAGATAGTGAAAAATATTTTCAATTAGACTTTATCTGAAAAAGGAAAAAAAAAAGTTTGTAAGCATATAAATAACATTCATTGAAACTTAACATATATATTAGTGTTTGTTAATCAATGGGCATTATATGTATCCCTGCGATCATTGGTTAGTGGTACTGGCCAGTGGTCACTTGTCAAGTGTTCATGAATCTCAAAGGCATATTAGTCTTTCATTAAAACCTACCAAACTCAATGGTTTTAAGTTCAAACTAGTTGTTTGCAAACATCAACGAACCTAGGACAAAAGTGGGGTGGGTATGCGAGGGGTACAGGTGATCGCAAGTGATTCAAATTTTACCACATTACTCACGACGACATATGGAACTACGTTCATAGTGTGGAATTATAAAAATAGAAAATTTTATATATTTTTCGACCCTCCCTAATATATATATATATATATATATATATATATATATATATATATATATATATATATATATATATATATATATATATATATATATATATATATATATATATATATATATATATATATATATATATATATATATATATATATATATATATATATATATATATATATATATATATATATATATATATATATATATATATATATATATATATATATATATATATATATATATATATATATATATATATATATATATATATATATATATATATATATATATATATATATATATATATACAAAGTAAGTATAAGGACTTGTGGTTTTTAACATCTAGATGTTTTGGTACCTTAGCTCATTTCTCGAGATCTGCCTTTTACCAAATAAGATCTTTAAAATTATATATATTATATATATTTTAATTGTAATGAACAGACTTTATATATATATATATATATATATATATATATATATATATATATATATATATATATATATATATATATATATATATATATATATATATATATATATATATATATATATATATATATATATATATATATTTGGGATTTTGCTTCAGCATTCTCCTTCAATTACAAAATTCCAGATGCCATTTTAGAATTCAGTTCAACGTACTTACTATGAGTTAAATTGTATGTAGCCAATTTAATAGTTTATTTCACTTACGAATATTTAATTAACTTGCCATCTGCCTTTTAAAATCGGTTTGCCTTGTAATTTTATTTACACTATCAAGTATCACACTTAGATAAAACAGCGTTTTCATAAAGAATTGAGGAAAGAGTCATCATTCTATAATAAAAATGAATGATTTGTTTACAACATTCAAATATACTTTAGTTATTTTCTTATGAAAGTAGGTCTTCTACTATCTGAATGAAGATTCCGTACAAGTAGATTATCAAAAAAAGAGATAATGTTGATATTTCTAAAAAGAGTAAAGTTCAAGTTTTGAGCTTTTAATGAATATTTCAAAATTATATTCGTGAAGAGTTTATTCAGTTACGTAGATAAAGGAATTGAGATTTTCAGAACTAGAAATGTCCAAAGGTCAACTGATCTAAAACTACACTATTCATTATAGCTATAGGTGGCTATGAAGTATTATTTATCTTCAGAATAAAAAATAGTAATGAAGGATAGCGTTTCCGGCATTAAATTATATAAAAGCTGAATAAAAGCACAAGGGAACAGAACCGAAATTTAAATTACACAACAGTTGACAAATTTAATGCATAAATAAGTATAACATTCAACATCTGCAATAAAAGAATAGTAATTAGGGAGAATGTTAAAAAGAGAAGGATAGATGCTGAAGAAAGAAGTCTAAAAAATCAAAAGGCTTGTGCAGATTTTAAAGAAAGTTTTCGGAATGTTGTGAGCCAAACCAAAAGATTCAACGATATCCTGAAGTGCAATGAACTAAGAGTCAGAAAGAACTGAAAGAACACTGGTCGATCATTTCATACGGGTCATGCTGGAGGTCTGATATAATATTAGAAGATTAAAGATATTTTCTAATTTACTAGGTAAAGATAGAAACTACCCTTTAAAAGGAACAGTGATTAAAATAATAAGATGAGAATTAATCTGTTGAGAGCCTCTATGAGATCGAGGGTTTCACTTTTATGCGGTACAGAATGAATGAACGAATTCTTCTAGCAAGAAGGAAATGTTAGGGTTGGAAGTAAAGGACGAAATAGTTTGCCTAGATTGGGTGCTAGCTAGGAAGAACAAGTTTTGAAAACTTGACGTGATATACTTTAATGGCCTAAATTATCATATTAATAGGGTAAAAGAGAGCAAAAATCATATATCTTCAACAAATGACATTGTTAGGTCTAAATGAATCGCAGAAAGAGGAAAATGAAGGATAGTTCTAAATTTCTGAGTTGTCTAAAATGCAATTAGAGATGATAGATTTAAGTCAAAATTTCAGATTTAGTGACCTTAGAACAACAGTAATTCTATCGAAAGAAATAAGAGTAGGGAAGGAGTAAGAAGCAGTGTTAGGAGTAACATTCTAAGCAAATATTATATAGAGAGTGAAGGAGAATTAAATATTAAAGCGTTTTCAAATGATAATAAAGACCCTAACCTTTATATATATATATATAGTAGTAAATATTGAAGGAAATACTCCTAAGAAGAATAAATAAACGTAACTCCGAAATAAAAACATTTTTCCAATGTAATTGACTTTGAAAATTTTTACTTTTAAAAATGTTTTTATTCCACGTAAAATAAAAGAAATAAAAAAAAGAAACCTTTGCCCCCTTTTCTTTTTCCCCAATGTGGTGGTTCTTATCGGAATTGAACTCGATTCTTGAAAAAGAACTCAATAATAATAGTCTCAGTTTCAATATTTACATAAAGAAATAGATAGAAAGGCCATTTCAAACACACGCGCGCTCACACACACACACACACACACACACACACACACACACACACACACACACACACACATATATATATATATATATATATATATATATATATATATATATATATATATATATATATATATATATATATATATATATATATATATATATATATATATATAAATCTTTCATTATGTTCAAACTTGTGAATAAAATGAAAATAAGAGGAAATGTAATTCGTGGTCCTCTCTGAATGTAACTTACACACTATATTAAATTAATTTAAATTTTAAACTTTGGACTTATTAAATAGAAACTCTTTCCAATCAATTTTTTGTTCTTTGCACTTATGAATCATAAATCAAACTTAAATTTACAGCTGCACTTTCACAGATTTAGATGGATTCTTTAAACTTCATAATCATAATAATGATATATATATATATATATATATATATATATATATATATATATATATATATATATATATATATATATATATATATATATATATATATATATATATATATATATATATATATATATATATATATATATATATATATATATATATATATATATATATATATATATATATATATATATATATATATATATATATATATATATATATATATATATATATAATTAAAAAGAGAGAGAGAGCGAAAAAAAAGAAGAAATTATAATTTGAGATGAGGAGAGAAATAGTAAAAGAATGTGAATTAAATTTGTTAATTGGAAGAATGAAGAAATACTTCGAAACAAACATGTTTAATTAATCTCTTTCGACATGATAAAACGTGTTTCCTATTTATTAAATTTTGAATGCTCTCTAAACGACTCCTCACTTTAGACTAACATTGATCTAGAACACTTATATTTACTGAAATTATATACTCTGTGATATATATATATATATATATATATATATATATATATATATATATATATATATATATATATATATATATATATATATATATATATATATATATATATATATATATATATATATATATATATATATATATATATATATATACCACCTTTAAGAGAAAGCTTTAGAAACATCTTAATCTTCAAATATTATCTAAAGTTCCTATATGACTTCCATAAGGAGCTCTAATAGCAGTCTTCTTCACTTGTCTTTGACTCTTGGTCCACTGCTCTTTGGCATTTCCGTGAACCTTTTGCAGTGACCTTTCGATATTGGAAGCTTTTAATAGATTCTGACTCAAAACTTTTATTCCGAAACATATTTATGTCTTACCTTAGCAATAATTTTCAGTAGCCTTTGCTCTAAGTTCCTTTTCCTGTTTCATTTTAAAAGCTAATGTAGAAAGACTCGGTTCATTATTTAATCTATCCACAATAATGATTCTCAGGACTCTGTCCCATCACTAACTCTTTCTTTTACTTTACTGTAATGACCTTCATGACCTTCTCTCTGGAACTTCATCATGACTTCATCCTGCATTCCTCTTTTCATTTTGAAAGACGTCCCAAATAATAAAATATAAATTGATGTAAGGAGGGTGACCTTGGAAAAATGACCTATGGCCTTTTCGTTTTTCTAAATGTGATAGAGAAACCATTCTTCTTATCAATGCTTCAAAAACTCATTTGGTTAACCTTTAAGTCGACATAATTTTCCATGCAGTTTTAACGTCTACAAAAACACAACCCAAACCATCACTTGTCCTAAATATCCTTGTTGTTTCATTTTTTCAAAAGCGGATGTTGCGCTCATATGCACAACATCCGCTTTTGGCTGAATATTGAGAATAGAGACAGTAGGAGGAAAAAGAGTAGGGTTTGCTGCTAGAGCACTCAAACATCTGAGTTTCGGTTAAGAACAAGAGGTGGTGTTCGACAAAGTGGAGATTAGACAAAAGTTTGCGAATGTTGTAGAAATTAAAAAAAAAAAGATCGTGCACTAGGGCAAGTCGGTAGCAATGTCTTGGTGGCACCAACCCCATCACTGGAGGTCACCAACTCCCAAGTGGTGATAGGGGAAGGGATAAGGGGCTATATTTGGAATCCACCCCTCTTGGATTCTCCGAGGCAGATTTGTCTTTCGCCATTTTTTTGAATTATAAAATAGGGAATGTAGGTGTAATTGGTTGTAAATTTGAAGGATACATGTGAAGAAGGAGGAAGGTTGTGGGAGCATATGCACTCCAATGTGAGTCAAGGGTACACTAGAGACCCTCTGGGAAGATGAAACACGAAATGGAACGAACCAAAGGGCAACGGAGTGAAATGGAATGGTCTAACCCACCCTATCACCCCGCGTGTTAAATCCAATGGGGGGTACTTTTATCGCTTCGAGCTGCGCTACATCCTTCCCTATATATATATATATATATATATATATATATATATATATATATATATATATATATATATATATATATATATATATATATATATATATATATATATATATATATATATATATATATATATATATATATATATATATATATATATATATATATATATATATATATATATATATATATATATATATATATATATATATATATATATATATATATAATATAATATTGTGAGAAGAGAGAAAAGGTAAAATAAAAAGGAAAAGGAAAAAGTGTTTATAGAGTGTGAAAATAGAACAATTCCATAAAAGCATTTGTAAAGAAGACATCATCAGAATCGGGACATTTTTCGATTACTTTTTGCCCAAAGAAAAATATCGTGCATTTGAATAGGATCAAAGAAGGGATTGAACGGGTCTTTAGATGAAACTTGTGTCGAATGTTCTTCTATAAATCTTACAACGAGAATTGATGCTCCTTTCCTACAAATATATATGTTTGTAAGCTGCTAAATGGCTTTTTAGATTTGATTTCAATTCGTTTTTTTCAATAACTTTAAAAGTTTTCTTTCCATTCTATTTAAGTCCAGATGTTTATTTACAAATATTTATAATGATTATTTATTTAAGATGTGTTAAAGGAATATTAAAATTTCGTTACTGAAATCAAAAACTTTTAAAGAGTTACACTAATTGAATGAAAAACAAATAGAGGTTATTCTTCTAACACTTATTTGAATTTGATTCTAATTTATTTTTAAAATTTTATTATTATTATTATTATTATTATTATTATTATTATTTATTATTATTATTATTATTATTATTATTATTATTATTATTATTATTATTATTATTATTATTATTATTATTATTATTATTATTATTATTATTATTATTATTATTATTATTATTATTATTATTATTATTATTATTATTATTATTATTATTATTATTATTATTATTATTATTATTATTATTATTATTATTATTATTATTATTATTATTATTATTATTATTATTATTATTATTATTATTATTATTATTATTATTATTATTATTATTATTATTATTATTATTATTATTATTATTATTATTATTATTATTATTATTATTATTATTATTATTATTTTTATTATGATTATTATTATTATTATTATCATTATTATAGGAATCCTACCCATCCATCTGAGGCTCCATAACGATTTCAGCAGTTTTATTTCAATAAGTTTAAAGAATTTTTTTTTATATATTTTTTTATTTTTTTTTTTTTTTTTTTTTATTTTTTTTTTTTTTTATTATATATATATATATATATATATATATATTTATATATATATATATATATATATATATATATATATATATATATATATATATATATATATATATATATATATATATATATATATATATATATATATATATATATATATATATATATATATATATATATATATATATATATATATCAACACAGTGTCAATATCGATATCAATAACCACGCATGGTTATATATTTATATGGTTTACGAGTATATAAATATATATAAATATATATATGTATATATATATATATATATATATATATATATATATATATATATATATATATATATATATATATATATATATATATATATGTATATATGCCTTTTAGTATATGGGAGATACGAGTATATACAATCCCTTTCCCATATCACATATGATGAAAATTTTCAGTTAATATGCAATGTTTTTACCTTCATATTTGATACAAATATAATACATGAAAGAATGACCTTTTTTTCAGTCAGTTTCATATCAACTTAATTAATTTTTAGTTTGGAAAAAAATTATTTTTATAACTCAGTTTTACGTCATTTTCATTCCTAATTCCTAATCACTTAATTGGTAATTTTTCATCCCTAAAAATTTCAAACCTCACCAACTGCCCAGTATGTACAGCCATATATATATATATATATATATATATATATATATATATATATATATATATATATATATATATATATATATATATATATATATATATATATATATATATATATATATATATATATATATATATATAGTTTGGAATTTACCTCTTTTAATAAAATCCAACCGTTGGCTACGTCATTCTTTGTAATCCTTTTGAAAGAGTATTGCATAACCATTCTCTCTCTCTCTCTCTCTCTCTCTCTCTCTCTCTCTCTCTCTCTCTCTCTCTCTCTCTCTCTCTCTCTTTCTCTCTCTTTCCCTCTCTCTCTCAAATCATTTGTTCTTATATATTCTTTTGAGTAAAAACATATTTCATGTCTTAAATGTCATGTCCTTTTCATATGCAGTATTTGACTCGTTTTGGAAATGAAAAATGGTATGCAATATATATATATATATATATATATATATATATATATATATATATATATATATATATATATATATATATATATATATATATATATATATATATATATTATATATATATATATATATATATTATTTCTCCTCTGGTGGGCAAAGGCCAGAGGCCTACCAATGTTCTACCAGAGTTGGGAGGAAAGTCGGAAACATGGTCAAATTAAAGGCCGACATGACCTGATACACGGCTTTTATAGGTGCCTAAGTCATAGGAAGTTGGGAAAATAGATGAAGGAAGTGTGTTCCAGACTTTACCAGTAGAGTACATGTAAGATTGAGCATAGCGGTTAAGTCTGGGGTCAGAGAGTTGGACAGAGAAAGGATGAGACTGTGTAGAAAGACGAGTCGCACGAACCCTTCTTAATGGAGGAGGTATGCGACGAGAGAGTTCAGAAGAGCAGTGTTCATTGTAATAGCGATAGTATAGAGAGAGTGACGCAACATTTCGACGGGCAGAAAGAGATTGGAGTGAATTAGTGAGAGCAGGAGAATTGATAAGGCGAAAAGCTCTAGACTCCACCTTTTCCAGGAGAGCTGTGTGTGTGGAACCACCCCAGATGTGTGACGCATACTCCATACAGGGGCGAACAACACCCCTATACAGAACAAGCAACTGGGGTGGTGTGAAGAAATATTGAAGGCGCCTCAGAACACCCAACCTCTTAGAAGCTTGTTTAGAAAGAGAGGTAATGTGATCTTTCCAAGAAAGATCACGAGAAAAGAGAAACACCTAGAATATTAAGGAGAGATGAAGGTTTGAGTTGGGTGTTTTCGAAGAAGATATCGTAGTTGTGTGGAAGATTGTGTCGAGTAGAGAGATGGAGGAATTGAGTTTTTTGAGGCATTGAAAACGACCATGTTTTCTTTGCCCCAATTTGAAATGAGAGATAGATCAGAGGTTAGTTGCTCCAAGGCCACCCTCCTTGTCTCTATTAACTGTTGCTGGGAGGGGCGTCTTTCAAAATGAAAAGAGTAATGAAGGGTGGAGTCATCAGCATAGGAGTGGATTGGAGATGAAGTAATAGAGAGAAGATCATTAATGAAAAGCAGAAAAAGTGTTGGGGATAGGACAGATCCTTGAGGAACACTACTATTAATAGATTTATAGGATGAACGGTGGCCGTCTACAACAGCTGCTATAGAACGATCGGAAAGGAAATCAGAGAGAAGGTCACAGAGAGAAGGATAGATTCCGAAAGAGGGAAGTTTGGAAATCAAAGCTTTGTTTGTGCCAGACTCTATCGAAAGCTTTCGATATGTCCAGCACCACAGCAAAAGATTCACCGAAATGCCGAAGAGCGGAGGACCAAGAGTCAGAGAGAAGGGAAAGAAGATCACCAGATATATATATATATATATATATATATATATATATATATATATATATATATATATATATATATATATATATATATATATATATATATATATATATATATATATATATATATATATATATATATATATATATATATATATATATATATATGGGCGTGTGTTGAGAGTTATATTTCTTATGAGAGAAAGATTTGAGAAGTTCATGAACGACAAATTAGTGACGTTTGAAGTTGTGTATTTCAGAGATGGTTGATAAGATGAAATGAATACGTTCATCTGCTAAATAAAACAGAATAATTGGGGTAACCCTTGGATCAGAGAACTAGACAGTATGAGATTCTAAAGAAAACCCCTCAAGTCTCTAAAATGCTTAGTTGACCGGTTTTCATCGTAATAGTTACAGAGGAAAGTGAGTCAGTAGTTTGTATACCAAGAAGAGATTCAAGGAAATAAGTTAGAGTGAGAGAATCCATGATAAACAAATATCTGGAATTCACATTTTAAAAAAGAGATTTATTTGGAATCATATCAAACGTTTGACATTCACTCCGCTTAATTAAGAACGAAGAATATCCAAATACAAATGGAGGAAATGTTTTGATCGAGTATTTAATACAGTTTTTTTTAGAAATATGTTCAATAAGAGAAATTGTTTAAAACCCAGCAAAAATAAAACTCAACAAAAAAAATAAGAAAAATAAGAAATTCCAAGAAAATAAAGAAGCACCGGAAAAGCTACGGTAAGAAGGAGAACTTATAAATTTTCAAAGATATTGTAAGAGTGTAATGAATAAAAAAGCAGAGTTGAATTGTTGAGGAATTTGGAATAAATTTGATTTCGCTTCCTCGATGCATTTCATTTTAAGTAAATTACAACTTGTAAAAAAATATAATTTAAACTTTTCAGAACAACAAATCTGACATTGCTTTCAATATTACAACGGATTAAGAAAAGAAAAAAGCATACGACTTTTTCCTACTAATGGATGCTTCCTTTTCACACACACACACACACACACACACACACACACACACACACACACACACACACACATATATATATATATATATATATAATATATATATATATATATATATATATATATATATATATATATATATATATATATATATATATATATAATATATATAATTGCTATATATGTATGGAAAAAGTAGGCTTACATATCTTTATTGCAGTACTGTACAGCAGCAGACAGACCTATTTACTGTAAATTATTTGAATTCTGGTTGAAAATAGGAATAGGTTACTATTTATGCAGACTTTTAAAATAGATACAATAAAAGAAAATGAAATCAATAAAGTGAGACAACTCGGAAAAAAAGTTTTAAAATCCCGTAAAAACAATTTCTCGAAAAACATGATTATCCCCTTAGGCCCTTTTAGGAGTCTTCATACGTTCTTTTAAACATATAATTACATTCTTTATCCATAATGAAAAAACTTACTTTCTAATATATATATATATATATATATATATATATATATATATATATATATATATATATATATATATATATATATATATATATATATATATATATATATATATATATATATATATATATATATATATATATATATATATATATATATATATATATATATATATATATATATATATATATATATATATATATATATATATATATATATATATATATATATATATATATATATATATATATATATATATATATATATATATATATATATATATATATATATATATATATATATATATATATATATATATATATATATATATATATATATATATATATATATATATATATATATATATATATATACATATATATATATATATATATATATATATATATATATATATATATATATATATATATATATATATATATATATATATATATATATATATATATATATATATATATATATATATATATATATATATATATATATATATATATATATATATATATATATATATATATATATATATATATACTATATATATATATATATATATACATATATATATATATATATATATATATATATATATATATATATATATATATATATATATATATATATATATATATATATATATATATATATATATATATATATATATATATATATATATATATATATATATATATATATATATATATATATATATACATATATATATATATATATATATATATATATATATATATATATATATATATATATATATATATATATATATATATATATATATATATATATATATATATATATATATATATATATATATATATATTCTTTTCTTTAACCTCTCCCAGGAAGGGTTCTCACTTTCTTTCTCCATCTACTTTTAAAAGTCCCTGTCCAAAAAAGTTCTAAAAGATCTTGTTTTTCGGTTTGTTGGTTTCAACACTTGTCTTTGAGTTCTCTTTAAACTTTAAGTTAGGATTTTCACCCATTCAGTGGGACTTGTATCGTCTTCCATCTAACCTCTAAACACTTTCTCTTAGAGGCTTTCAGAAGATTATGCTTCTCGGGGCTTTGTTTTCCAGTGCTCATCTCGAAGCTTTTTCAAGTACAGTATTAACTTAAAATTCCCTGTCACCTTGTCGCCCTGTGACCCAGTCACTAAGTCGCCCTGTCGCCCTGTCGCCCTGTCGCCCTGTCGCCCTGTCGCCCTGTCGCCCTGTCGCCCTGTTGCCCTGTCGCCCTGTCGCCCTGTCGCCCTGTTTTTCCTCAAATGATCTGTTTCTCTCGTTATATCTATACTCTACTGGTCAGCTATTATCAGTATAATATATATATATATCTATATATATATATATATATATATATATATATATATATATATATATATATATATATATATATATATATATATATATATATATATATATATATAATATATATATATATATATTTGTTTAAATATTTTTTTTTTAATATTGTAGGTCCATCTTCTGCACTAACAAAATTTTAATAAATTCTACTTTAAAATATAATGAAAATACTACTGAAGATTGACCTGCATAAGAAGGTTTTAAACGCCCGCAATTCATGTAATACTTTATATTAAGTGAGTATGTAGAATTAATTCTTTAATCAACGGAAATGGCTTTGAGCTTTTTAAAAAATTAAGATTTACCACGAATCA
>SEYY01020904.1:67500-77500 GCA_009176605.1 Armadillidium nasatum | reverse complement strand
AAGCAATGTATATTAAAAATATCCAATATTATTATTTTCACTTTAGTAACAAGTTTTAAATCTTTTTCAATGCAAAAGGTATTGATGAATTTCATTTTAGATTTGTTGAAACAATTTTCTTGATTCAAAATCGAATTATCACTTGGATTGCTAAAATGTTTTTTATTTTGAACGGTTTACTTTAGGGTCATTTACGTTATAAATTTTTTTTGTCAACTCATTGCTTTTTATATGATGTTTTCTAGATACTTCAAATTTTTTAAAATCTTTTTAATATATTTATATTTAATTTCTTCCAAAACCTGTAAACTCTATATGCTTTTAAATTATACCACGACTGAATACAAACTGAATATGATGAATACCAAAGAGGTAAGAATTTTTTATGAGTATTTTTCCTATAAACTTTAAAATTAATTTATCCATCGAAATTCTTAGTAACTAAAATATTTAATAATGTAGATTTTTATCCCGAGGTTCCTCCAGTATAATGAAAGTGATGGAAGAAAAGAATTCATTTAAAAAATTTAGTAATTTTATCAAAAAAATAAAAAATTTATCATCAACATAACATGCTTTTACCGTTAATTTTATTCAAAACGTTACTAAGACACTTCTGCACAAACAATCATATATATATATATATATATATATATATATATATATATATATATATATATATATATATATATATATATATATATATATATATATATATATATATATATATATATATATATATATATATATATATATATATATATATATATATATATATATATATATATATATATATATATATATATATATATATATATATATATATATATATATATATATATATATATATATATATATATATATATATATATATATATATATATATATATATATATATATATATATATATATATATATATATATATATATATATATATATATATATATATATATATATATATATATATATATATATATATATATATATATATATATATATATATATATATATATATATATATATATATATATATATATATATATATATATATATATATAAATATATATATATATATATATATATATATATATATATATATATATATATATATATATATATATATATATATATATATATATATATATATATATATATATATATATATATATATATATATATATATATATATATATATATATATATATATATATATATATATATATATATATATATATATATATATATATATATATATATATATATATATATATATATATATATATATATATATATATATATATATATATATATATATATATATATATATATATATATATATATATATATATATATATATATATATATATATATATATATATATATATATATATATATATATATATATATATATATATATATATATATATATATATATATATATATATATATATATATATATATATATATATATATATATATATATATATATATATATATATATATATATATATATATATATATTATATTATATATATTTATATGCTGTAGGTTTTTTTATCCATTTACTTTTTTTTAAAACAAGTGATTATGCGTTATTTTTTATAAAAGGAATTAATAGCAGTGAAACGGAATATGAGTTTATATATATATTATTACTCAATTGCCCAAGTGATTTAATTACTGTGAGTAGTCTTGGAGTGACAGAGGGCAAGAGTCTTCATCACGATCTCCGTCAAAGTGTATCCTCGAATATTTTGTTCTTTTGCTTTTTTGAAAAGCCATAAATAAACTTGTTTGCTACTGATTCTTTTAAAGAATGTTTACATAAAGTACTTTATTCTATATTTTTAAATTGTTAGATATTACCTTTTAATTAGGGATATACTTTATGAAAATATTATGAATGACGTTAAAAAAAAGTCTACATCATTTCCTATATTTACATATACTGTTCTGCAAATTAAAAGAAAATAATATCAAAATTAGCCTTGTGGGAATTATCTTTTGATAGTATCTATATGCCAGTAATTAGCAGTTTTCTTAAGCTCTTCTATGTTAATTAACAGTTTCGGAATTAAAAAAGATTTTGGTAGAATTTGTTGAATACTTTAGATGTAGGGATTAAGCGATACCAAAATTTTTACCGATACCGATACCGATACCGATACCTAAAAATTACCAGATACCGATACCGGTATCGGTATCGGAAAATATGCCGATACTACTACCGATACCGATACCGATACTTTACTCTTATCCAAAAAATTTGCCGATACCGATACCGATACTGAAAAGGCCGATACCGATACCGATACCGATACCGGATAAATATGCCGATACTTGCCGATACCGATACCGATACCGATACTTCACTCCATCCCTACTTTAGATGTTCTAAAATATCGTAATTCATACATATAAATTTACATCGTGATAGGAAGCAATCCTAAAATGAGAAACATGTATTATATATATATATATATATATATTATATATTATATATATATATATATATATATATATATATATATATATATATATATATATATATATATATATATATATATATATATATATATATATATATATATATATATATATATATATATATATATATATATATATATATATATATATATTAGGGTTGGTCAAAAGTTTTCTTTTCAGAAACTACTGTGCACGGACGTCAAAATGACAATGTAACATTATATGTGAAATGGTTGTGAGAGCCCACTACTCCTCACACAACATCCACCCCCCTTGAAAAATTTGAAAAATAAATAAGAAAGCGACTTCTTTCTTTTAAGATTAGCTCAGGGGCTGATAATAAGGTATAAGATATATATTTATATACGCACACATCAAAGACATATACACAAATACCCTTAACAAACCACTATCCCCCTAAACTTTAAGAGAAAATGAAAAAGATATCAACAATACTTATAACTTTCATCCCTTTATTTTTACTTTTTACTATATATATATATATATATATATATATATATATATATATATATATATATATATATATATATATATATATATATATATATATATATATATATAATATATATATATATATATACACACGTTAGGTATGATTATAAATAAAATGTAAAAGAAAGTTATAAGCATAAAAATTTCAAAAATTAAGCTGAAAAACGAACGAATTTCTTAACATTTACCTTTTTATAAATCTAAATAGTTATTGGGGCGAGTGTTTTTCCTGTTGAATTCTTTAAGTTCTTTTGTTGGCTGTTTTACATTCAAAATGTACTCATGTCTATTTTCATATCCAATTCTTACTTGTGACGCTTGTGTAACTACATTTACTGTAGCATGGCAGCAAAACAGTGTTAATTGGCTCATTTACAAATTGTTTTTATTTCGTGAATTGTTAAATCCTTTAAAATAGGTCGCTGGGTGACTGTTTCCTTTTCCCAATCAATCTAGCTTGAATAATTTGTTGAACACCTAAATTTCTTATCTCTTTTCTAGTGTCTGCTAACATTGTAAGTAATACATTCTCATCAAAGTGCGAGTTGTTTATAATATTCATAATATTTTTCTTTTAGTTTGATCTTCTTCCATAACATCAAAGTTTAATCCTGTGTTGGTCGAATGGCCACATATTTCTACTGCTCGCAATTTCCATAAGCATAGCATGTGTTGTCTACGTCTATAAGTAGGCACATTAGGTACCAAAAATTACTTGCACCATCAGTTGCCTTTGGATATGATTTTATCCAAAACCACCCTGGTGCGTAAATTTTCATTATTATATTTACTATATTTTGGAGAGCTTTGCTTGGATGTTTTGTAGAAACGTATAACCGTAAGATCCTGTTTGCTTTTGTTAGCCATCTGGCATGATGAAGGGTGCCTGGAGATTTCTTGGCTAATGATGGAGATATATTCCCTGATTTTATACTAATACATATTTCATGCAAATATTTTTGGTCAGTGCTAATTTTCTTAACGTTATCTGCGGGGATTTTTTCAAGGTTGCTGCTTGCAAGTTCAACTATCTCCAGCTTATTTACATCTTAGATTTTATTTTCAATGGTATCTTTATTTTGGTCCTGATGTTTGTCTACCAATTGCCCCGAATATGTGTTTTAAGTGGAAGTTCATTTGCATGTAAGAGGCAGATTTACCACTGTATCGGTCTTTCCAAATATATTTCAATCAGTCTCAAAACTCCACCAACTCTTCCAGTGTAAACTAGAGCCCCATCGCAAAGGATTGCTTTAAGGGAAATCTTGCTATTAGAATCTATTAAGAAAGTTATTATTTCATCGAGCCTTGGCAGAATCTTGTGCAACAAGAATCATGTAAATATCATCTAATAACATAATGTTCTCCCAAATCAGTTCTATCTTTTCTTGTAGTTTGATCTTCTTCCATAACATCAAAGTTTAATCCTGTGTTGGTTGAAGGGCCACATATTTCTACTGCTCGGGTGCTGCTACTGATGCTACTACAACCCCTACCCTTGCCGAGACTTACAATAGTTTCAACATTTAATCTTTCCAATTTTTCTTGCGTTCTTCTTCTCGCACCTGTTACTACTTTTTCAATTGTCTCAAGTTGAGTTTTCCATTGTTTTTGACCTACAATGGATTCCCATTAAATATTAGGTATTCAAATTTTGCATCTACAATAACTTCTTTCCAGTTTTTTATCATAACAGTTGCATGTGCAAAAGTCAAACATCTTATCATATCATTTTACTTTACTTCAAACTCATCCTTTCGTCTGTTTTGTGAGATTTTATTTAGTTTTGAAGCTGATTCCCTAAGTCTTTGAACTCTTAAAAATATTAAGTGTTATGATTGGAAAAGGAAACTTTCTTCAGGTGGATTTTACGTTCCTTGCAACAATTCTATAACCATCTTTAGCAGTTACCGAACCTTTTGAAAGTACTTGCTCCCTATTTATAAAAAATAGATAATGCCTAAAATTATCTGCTGAATATGATATTTACAGAAACTAACTTTCAGCATCCCAATTTGCGCATGTTTGTAAATATGTTGTATACCTTACATAGCAAAACAGGAGATTGGGAGTAAATTACATATGAGACACATTGAGATTGATTTTAGAATTGAGAGTAACGTAAAAGTGTACTAATGTGTGCGAGTGGTAGGGCGTGTTGCGCAACTTTGGAATTTTACACACAATATTCATCCATGTAGAGTGTGATACTAATACTTTTGCATAGCGTTGTTTTGACAAATTTAAAAAACGGTATGTTTTTACCAACCATATATATATATATATATATATATATATATATATATATATATATATATATATATATATATATATATATATATATATATATATATATATATATATATATATATATATATATATATATATATATATTATATATATATATATATATATATATATATATATATATATATATATATATATATATATATATATATATATATATATATATATATATATATATATATATATATATATATATATATATATGTATATATATATATATATATATATATATATATATATATATATATATATATATATATATATATATATATATATATATATTATATATATATATATATATATATATATATATATATATATATATATATATATATATATATATATATATTCTCACCAATCTCCAGTAAGTTCAAGCACTTGTTAGACCTTCCGAACGAAACTCCCTCCACCGCCGTCGGTCTTTATACATCCTGGTCTCCTTCACTTCCTCCCCTACCCTCGACAGCCACTTGACATTATCTCTCCCCCTGATTCTCGGCCTGCCCATTTCTCTTCTTCCCATCGGTGTCCACTCATAGTACCTCTTCGCATACCTTCCATCATTCACTATTTTCAACTGTCCAAACCATAGTTATCCCTTCTCTATGAGCGTCAGTATGTTCTCCATTTCCAGAACTCTTCTTATATCATCGTTTCTTTTCTATCCAGTCTCGACACCCCCACAATTGTTTTCAACACCCTTATCTCACTCGCTTGTATTTTACTTTTGACTCTGGTGTTAAGGGCCCATACTTAATGTCCATAAGTTAGTATAGGCTTTAAAATACTTGTATATATTACTGGTTTTACCTTCCTGGTGATGCTGAGCCTTTCCTATAATTTTTCGCTATACTATTTATCAGTTTTCTCGTATCCGGCCTCAAGGTCTGTGCATATTTTTTCCCATGCACTTTCAATTTCTCTATACTTTACTCTGTCCGCTTCTTTTCTTGCGTTCTAGTATTTCTCTCACTCCTCTGCTTTTCTCGTCTTCTCCATTTCTAAAATAGGTAAATTTTTTTTACAGCTTTTTTGATGTGATCTTTCCACCAAGCAGTTTGCTTCTTCTTCCTTCCATGTGTTGTTTTAAATTTCACAATCTGTTCGGAAAGCTCCATTAGAGTGCAGTGAAAAGCCCTTCAATCTCTTCTCCACACTCCCGTCCGCCATCCTATCTCTTATTCTCTCTCCAAACGTTCTCTGAAATTCACCTATGCAAGCTGGGTCATGCAGGTTTTCGATCATGAATCTTTTTCTAAGTCTGCAATTCAGCTATTTCGGTTTTCCCAATCTTAATTTTCCCACAACAATCCGGTGGTCGGAGTCTCCCTATTTTACGTTTCTGAACCGCTTTTTGTTATTTGTCATCATCAAATCAATCTCCGGGTCGGGAGGAGTTCTTGGAGTTGGTCTTCATGGACTGATATTCATGAGTCTTCTTTTCACAATTTCTCTTTTGTATCGTCGTAGCGCAGAGATAACACATTGTCGTATCTATCTATCTGTCTTTATATATATATATATATATATATATATATATATATATATATATATATATATATATATATATATATATATATATATATATATATATATTATATATATATATATATATATATATATATATATATATATATATTGAAAATTTTTTATTGTTTGCAAACAATTTTTTCTTCTCTAGTTTTATTTTAAATTTAAAGGAAAGAAATAAAAGCAATATCGGTTATTTTATGTTTGAAGTAAAAAATATTTTTTTTATATGTTCTTATATTTCTAGATGCGAATTCAAATCTTGAAACAGAGAGAGAGAGAGAGAGAGAGAGAGAGAGAGAGAGAGAGAGAGAGAGAGAGAGAGAGAGAGAGAGAGAGAGAGAGAGAGAGAGAGAGAGAGAGAGAGAGAGAGAGAGAGAGAGAGAGAGAGAGAGAGAGAGAGAGAGAGAGAGAGAGAGAGAGAGAGAGAGAGAGAGAGAGAGAGAGAGAGAGAGAGAGAGAGAGAGAGAGAGAGAGACAGAGAGAGAGAGAGAGAGAGAGAGAGAGAGAGAGAGAGAGAGAGAGAGATTACTAAATTTGTACATCATTATATTTAACTATTGAATTTTAATTACAATGCTTGGCAAATTTAAAAAAAAAATTTTTTCTTAAAAGACAAAATCGCTTTTCTATGTTAAAATCTAAAATCTTTTAAAAACTTATTTCTGTGTCACTTAAGCAGTTTTAGAAACAACAACCTAAAATTTATGTTCTTGCGCTTATTTTTTGTTAAACACATATATATAGTTAATAAGTATCTCACAGAAGAAGCAGAAGCGTATGATTTATAGATATTTTCCCTCTGGAGCATCTCTCCTAAAGATTCAACAAAATCATTAAGCAATTCGCAAGCATACTTGGAATCCACTTGACTTGTTGACACTTTGTTATTTCGATGTTGTTTTTCATTTTTTTTTTAAGTATGTTTGGTACAGTTTTTTTGCTTTCAATTATGTTTAAATAATATATTTTAAAGTAATGCATTTTCTTCTTTATTTTTCTTTTTCTTTTTCTTTTTGTATTTTCTTTTTTCTTTTTCTTTTTCTTTTTCTTTTTACTGTTAACTCTACCAAAGGAATTTTCTCCTTGGGTTTAAAGATAAGTTTTTTGTTTTAACTTTTAAATTTTAATTTTTTTTCGCATTATTTCCATATTATTAACTTTATTTACAACTCTTGACTAAAATTAAATTATTTTTGTAACGAATTCTATGACCTTTTCTAAACTATTTAATTATTAAGATTTCATTTATTTCAACTTTTTAGGCTGACTTCTTGGAAAGCTTTCTATCATGAAAATGTGAATGTGAATGAGAATGTGAATGTGAATGTGAATGTGAATGTGAATGAGAATGAGAATGAGAATGAGAATGTGAATGAGAATGTGAATGTGAATGAGAAAGTCTACTCTTCGTGTAAAAATCAAAATGGATTATTGATTTCTCAGATACAAATAGAAATTATTTTCCTTTGTTAATTTCTTTGAATTTATCCATTTTATAATACTAGGAAATCAAGTTTGGAATCTGAAAAAAAAGTAAAACATTTAATTTAGAAATTAAAAAAAAAATGATTTTATTAGAATTGGTAAAGCAATATATATATATATATATATATATATATATATATATATATATATATATATATATATATATATATATATATATATATATATATATATATATATATATATATATATATATATATATATATATATATATTATATATATATATATATATATATATATATATATATATATATATATATATATATATATATATATATATATATATATTAGTGATGGATCGGATGTCATATTTTCTCATTTGCGGATGCGGATGCGGATGCGGATGCGAATGCGGATGTTGAGTTTTTGTCAAGCGCAGATGCAGATGAGGATACGGATGTTAAATTTTCGAAAGTACAGATGCGGATGCGGATGCAGATGTTAATTTTGATGAAGATGCGAATGAGTATGCATATATATATATATATATATATATATATATATATATATATATATATATATATATATATATATATAATATATATATATATATATATATATATATATATATTATATATATATATATATTATAAATGAATGTAGCATAGTAGTTCAATTATATTTAATTAGATGAATATTAAATTAAATTAGTAGTTAAAAAAGCTTTGATATCAACGTTTCGGCTTCTTTTTATTTTTAAATTTATTAATGAAGCCATCATCAGGATAACTGTAAAGAAGAGAGTACAAACATTATAAACTGAAAATCCAGAATAAAAACAAATGTATATAAAAAAATATAAACAATAAATGACTAGAAATAATAACTATAACACAATAACTATGTGAATCAACACGGACCAGTACTTGAACTTAACGATTAAAAAGACTGAATACAAAGTAGTAAATAATTAAAATAGAAGAAAGTAATTATTTTATAATAATTTTAATTATGCTTAGTTAATAAATAAAAATAAAAAGAAGCCGAAACGTTGATATCAAAGCTTTTTAACTTCTAATTTAATTTATATTCATCTATTAAATATAATTGAATATATTCATTCCTGGCTATTATATAAATATATATATATATATATATATATATATATATATATATATATATATATATATATATATATATATATATATATATATATATATATATATATATATATATATATATATATATATATATATAAACTTGAGATAGCTTCTTTCGTAGAGAACCTTAATCTAATTAGAAAGGTTAAAACCAATACCAAGGGTTTCCACATACTCATTTTATGCAATGTGATAGTTTCATAACGTATTTCCGTCTTGAGCCTTTTAAAGACGAAAAGCTCTAGACTTCCACCTTTTAGAGAAAAGCTGCATGTGTGGAACAACCCTAGATGTGTGATGTGTATTCCATACAGGGACGAACAACACCCAAATAAAGAGCAAGCAACTGGGGTGGTGTGGAGAAATTCTGAAGGAGCCTCAAAACACGTAACTCTTTGAAGCTTGTTTAGGACGAGAAAAAATGTGATCTCTCCAAGAAAGATCACGAGAAAAAGAAACATTAAGAATATTAAAAAAGATAAAGGTTTAATTTGTGTGTTTCTGAAGATATCATAGTTGTGTGGAAGATTGTCAAGTAGAGAGATGGAGGAATTG
>SEYY01020904.1:50000-57500 GCA_009176605.1 Armadillidium nasatum | reverse complement strand
TCCCTTTCTCGATTTAGTGCAAAAACTTGTTATGAGAAATTTAAGAAAGAGAATTGATATTGTATAAGTAAGACAGATATTCACTGGGCTTTTTAATTAACAAAAATCAAAATCTACTTTTTAATAATTTCATTAATAATAAAAAAATGTCAAAAAACCTTTTAAAGTGAAATGTTCAGAAAACACTGAAATTTTCAAGGATTTTAAAGTAAGAAATGAGAAAGAGCGAAGTAAAAATAAAGTTTTGTTGCTTTCTTAGACCAGTGATCCAAATGGGGCTTTCGTTTGCTTTGCTAACTATATATACTATTTACTTAGAATTTTAGATGAACAGTTGTTTATAAGAGGACACTAATTAATTAAGGCATAACAATTAGAATCAAAATACACGCCCAGTACCATTTTACCTCTCAAGCTTTATATATCATGTTCAGTTTTACGCATATATATATATATATATATATATATATATATATATATATATATATATATATATATATATATATATATATATAATATATATATATATATATATATATATATATCCTTCAGTGGGAAAAGGCTGGTGGTCTACCAATTTCCACCGGAGTTGAAAAAGTATTATCGTGGTCATTAGAGGCCGACGTGTCCAGGCTTACTGAGCTTGAAAGTGTACAAGTCAAAGGAAGTGGGGAAAACAGATAAATGGGAGTGATTTTCAGACTTTACAAGTAGAGTATATGTAATATTGAGCATAGCGGTCAAGACTGGGGTCAGAGAGTTGGATACAGAAATGATGAAATTGTGTAGAAAGACGAGTCGCACGAGCCCTTCTCAATGGAGGAGTATGCGAAGAGAGAGTTCAGAAGAACCGTGTCCTTTGTAATAGCGAAAATATAGAGAAAGTGATGCAACAATTCGACGGGCTGAAAGAGATTGGAGAGAATTAATGAGAGCAGGAGAGTTGATAAGGAGAAAAGCCCTAGATTCCACCTTTTCTAGGAGAGCTGTGGAACCACCCCAGATGTGTGACGCATACTCCATACAGGGGCGAACAATACCCCTATGCGGAGCAAGCAACTGGGGTGGATTGAAGAAATGCTGTAGGAGCCTCAGAACACCTAACCTCTTAGAAGCTTGGTTAGAAAGAGAAATAATGTAATCTTTCCAAGAAAGATCACGAGAAAAA
The DNA here is from genome assembly GCA_009176605.1 of Armadillidium nasatum. NCBI lineage: Eukaryota > Metazoa > Arthropoda > Malacostraca > Isopoda > Armadillidiidae > Armadillidium > Armadillidium nasatum. The sequence continues at coordinate 56,332 of SEYY01020904.1, read as the reverse complement.
GAAATACGAAGAATATTAAGGAGATATGAAAGTTTGAGTTGTGTGTTTTTGAAGAAGATATCATAGTTGTGTGGAAGATTGTATCGAGTAGAGAGATGGAGGAATTGAGTATTTGAGGCATTGAAAATGACCATGTTTTCTCTGCCCCAATTTGAAATGCGAGATAGACAGAGTTTAGTTGCTCCAAGGCCACCCTCCTTGCTTCTATTAACTGTTGTTGGGAGGGGTGCCTTTCAAAAAGAAAAGAGTAATTAAGGGTGGAGTATTAGCATAGGAGTGGATAGGAGATGAAGTAATAGAGAAAAGGTCATTAATAAAAAACAGAAAAAGTGTTGGAGAAAGAACAGATCCTTGAGGAACACTAATATTAATAGATTTATAGGATCAACGGTGGCCGTATACAGCAGCTGCTATAGAACGACCAGAAAGTAAATCAGAGATAAGGCCACAGAGAGAAGGATGGATATCGAAAGAGGGAAGTTTGGAAATCAAAGTTTTGTGCCAGACTCTATCAAAAGCTTTCGATATGTCCAGAGCGACAGCAAAAGATTCACCGAAATGCCGAAGAGCTGAGGACCAATAGTCAGAGAGAAGGGAAGAAGATTACCAGTAGAGCGTTTCTTACGAAAGCCAAACTGGCGATCAGAGATAAGATTAGAAGAATTGATATGTTTCCATATCTTCCTGTTAAGGATAGATTCGAAAACTTTTGAAAGAACGGAGGTTAAAGAATTGGACAATAGTTAGAGGGTTGAGATGGGCCCCCATCTTCGGCACAGGCTGAATGAGCGCACGTTTCCAGCAAGAAGGGAAGGTTGAAGTAGAAAGACATAAAGGAAATAGTTTACGAAGGCAGGGTGTAAGCTCGGAAGCACAAGTTTTGAGAACAATTGTCGTGAGTATGATTGCTACGAACATTCCGGACGACGAGGTCACCTCCATGACACAATATATCAATCCCCCATTTATCAAAAAGTTTCAATGTTATATTTATGTTGCTCATCAATGCACGTGCGTAACCTTATGGGTACGTTTTCAGACAACGTTCCAACAATTGTACCTTACCTCGTATTCTTTCGCTGGTTGTTTTGTGACCTACTACCTTTATCATTCATGTCTAAATGATGTGTTTTAAGGGATATTTTTCCCACAACTGGTTAAAGGCTCAAGTAAAGACAGAATTATTTACCTATTTGAAAGCTTAATTTGAAGAGGACACTTTGCGAACGAGATTATTGATGCATTCTTGAAAAGAGAGTTTGTATCATCGGAGATTATAATATAATTTTAATTATGAAAATAATTTTCAGACAAAGACCGATTTATGATTACAACTTTCATTCTAACATTAAAGTATTGCTATGTATTGGATTTCAATAATAATAAGAAAACAAAGCGGTAATACTATTACTATTACAACGACTACTACTAAAAATCATCATTAAAGTAATATTAATAACCTTAATAATAATAATAATAATAATAATAATAATAATAATAAATAATAATAATAAAAATATAAATGATTAATATTAATATTAAAATATTAATTGCTACTAATACTTTTATTATTGCTAATAATAAATTATAATAATGATGTTAAAAATAATAATAATAATAATAATAATAATAATAATAATAATAATAATAATAATAATAATAATAATAGAGAAAGTTTGAATGGTTCTAGATCTCTCCGTCTTATAATAGGACATTATTTTGTTTGTTTAAAAAGTGTTTCAAATTTCTGATTGTTCTTTCCCCTTTGTCTAATTCTTGTCCTTCGCTCCCAGAAACCTTCGCACAAATTCAAATTAATTCCTCAAATTTCATTTCGTCTCAAGTAATAAAATCAAAATTAAAAAAATTATAATTATAAGAAAGTATTATAGAGTTTCTTTTCATTGGCATAATAAATTTTTCAATTTTTATCTTGTGAATAAAGGATTTTTTTTTCATGTTTCGCTAATTTACTTTTCTCTTAATTAACTTATTTTCTTATTTATTTATTTATTTATGCAGTATTATTAATTTTAAGAATCATAGTAATGAGTGAATGAATGATGATAGTAATAATAATAGTAATAATAACAATAATAATAATAATAGTTATTATTATTATTATTTTATTATCTATTCCGAAGTCTCTTGAGGTGAAGATTGTGAAAAGGTCTCGAAACGTAAGCTTTTTAATCTCTCTTCTTAACTTCTTTTTTAATGTCGCTAATGAATAATTTTTAATCTTTTACTATTTAATAGTTTAAAATATGTTCTTATTTATATATTTATAGTATTAGCTTCATAATACTTTTTATATCAATCAGTCAATATATATATATATATATATATATATATATATATATATATATATATAGTATATATATATATATATATATATATATATATATATATATATATATATATATATATATATATATATATATATATATATATATATATATTATATATATATATATATATATATATATATATATATATATATATATATATATATATATATATATATATATATATATATATATATATATATATTATTAACGTTTTCTGGATATGACTAGATTTACCACGATCCCCATATAAACACAATTATATATATATATATATATATATATATATATATATATATATATATATATATATATATATATATATATATATATATATATATATATATAATATATATAATAATATATATAATATATATTTAATATTTAATTTAAAAAATTAAATTTTATAAATTTATATAAAATTTTTATATAAATTTAAATAAAAAAAAAAAAAAAAAAAAAAAAAAAAAAAAAAAAAAAAAAAGTAATATATAATATATATATATATATATATATATATATATATATATATATATATATTATATATATATATATATATATATATATATATATTATATATATAAAGAGATGAGAGGAAAGGTGAATCAAGTCATATTTATTTATTTTTTTAATTTTCGATAGTTTTTTAAATCAAGTGATATAGTGGATTTATTTTAATAGTTTTTTATTTACCTGATATTTATATATATATATATATATATATATATATATATATATATATATATATATATATATATATATATATATATATATATATATATATATATATATATATATATATATATTAAAGTGGTCTGTAAAATCGTAGTGTATTGAGATGCTGAGATTGATAGTTCAAATACTTGAAATATTTCCAAAATCTTGAATCAAATTTGAGAGTGATTTTTGTTTTTGATTTTTCCTTAATTTTTGTTTTCTATTTAACCAATCTAAAAAAACAGAAGTTTTTAATACATTTACCCCTTTTATATATATATATATATAATATATATATATATATATATATATATACATCAATCAATTTAAAGTTTGCTATAGGGAATCGAACCAGGGCCCTATAGCACAAAAAGCATAGCGTTTTACCACTACGCTGCTGGCGGCAAATGAAATCCCCCAAAGAGGAGGCTTATTTTCCAAGGATTTCTTTTCGGTTTTCCTCTGCGAGAGAGTTAGCAGACCTTAATAATTTGTCTGTCTATTTAGTTTGCGAGAGGAAAGGGGGGGCCGAGCCCGGGTCATTTGCCACTCGCTCAAGCGCGGTCGGGAGAAATCCTTGGAGGTTGCTCTTGTGAATTCATAAGCCTCCTCTTTGGATTTCTCTTTTGAACCGCCAGTAGCGTAGTGGTAAAACGCTATGCTTTTGTGCTATAGGGCCCGGGTTCGATTCCCCTATAGCAAACTTTAAACATTGATGTTATAATGTATTCGGTCTGCGAGAGAGTTAGCAGACCTTAATAATTTGTCTGTCTATATATATATATATATATATATATATATATATATATATATTATATATATATATATATATATATTATATACCTTAATGATTATTTTTAACTTGACACAGTACTTGTATTTATGTAACGAAAGAAATAAGAAAGTGCAAAAAATTTTGAAATTTAAATATGATTTGTAAATGATTTGGATCTTCACAGAGGTAATCAAACTTGAACGGTAGAGTTAGTAAGATTACTAAATTTAAGGGAATTTTATTATATTTAAATATAATAAATAGATCTTTAACAATGTTTTGAAATTATTTCAAAATGGAAGAAAAAACAAAAATACACCGAAAAAAGAGTCGAGGCTAATACCAAACAATTAAGGTAATGGAAAAACTATTTATTAAATATATAAAAATAGTTTCATGGCGAAAACACTGCTAATGCACTTTTCTTTTTTTCTTTCTTTTTTTTTTAACAGCAAAAATAATCTCGGTGAAGATCAGGAGCAAAGATTCTCTGTGTTTGCTATAAAAGAAAACTCATAAAGAGGGTATAAAATCTATTGAATGTCTGTAATAACAATTTTACTTCTTATATATCTGTGATCAAAACATAAACGCGTGATATCATACGCAAACAATTTCAAAATTTATAATACACTCACATATATATTATATACTATATATATATATATATATATATATATATATATATATATATATATATATATATATATATATATATATATATATATATATATATATATATATATATATATATATATATATATATATATATATATATATATATATATATATATATATTGATTAAGATTTTTTAATGCTAACTATCTAATTCACTGACATTATCCACCTTGTCTTGAAATTATTCCAAAGTATTTAAGAATTCTCTCTTTTTAACTCAAATATCTCTATCTATATGAAAAGTTTATTATCTATAATGAAGAAACAAAATATTTTTTATAAGTATCTTAAGGAACAAGAAAGAATTCTTTTTGGAGTTATATATTTATTTATTACAATATGGTCACGTCTGCTAGGTTGATGGTGAAGTCCGTGATAATTTTCTTCCGCTTTAGCCCAGATTTTTCTCCCTTTAGCTTTCTTCATCTCAGAACGGATTTAATGTTGTCCCACCAAAGATAAGTTGGAAGTTTGGTTGATTATTGTCTTTGTTCTTCCTGTCTTAACTCTTGAGTTTACTTTGGTTTTTCTTGAGGATTATAAACACTTTTCACCTCAATTAAAGAAGGGATGAGTTTCCTTGCTGTTTGAATGATCAAATTGTATTGGTCATGGAAATAAACACGATCCAATCTTCAAATCACTTCACTGACAAATGAGAAGTTTCTCTTCCTTTTCTATTTCTATTTTTCAATACAAGGGCATTTTGAGAGAAAAAGAGGAAATACTTGAATATTATCATTCATTCAACTCTAAAAAGCTTCAAAACAGTTTTCATATACAATAGACTACTGAACTCGTTCCCATTTCATCCCAAAATCAGTGGGTACGTAATAGAGATCATTTCAAAATAATTTCCATATCAATTTGCTCATTTTGGATGTTATCCATTTTTCAGTTATCCTCTTCATACTTATGTGCATTGCATATATATATATATATATATATATATATATATATAATATATATATATATATATATATATATATATATATATATATATATATATATATATATATATATATATATATATATATATATATATATATATATATATATATATATATATATATATATATATATATATATATATATATATATATATATATATATATATATATATATATATATATATATATATATATATATATATATATATATATATTATATATATATATATATATATATATATATATATATATATATATATATATATATTATATATATATATATATATATATATATATATATATATATATATATATATATATATATATATATATATATATATATATATATATAAATATAAAATGGCGCACATGAGCGTTTGAAATGGTAAAGAGCTGATAAACTTAAAAGGAGATACAATTTTGCTGCTGTAACGAGACTCTACGTTTTAAACCTTATTTCTTGAAGGTTGAAATTCAAACAATTAAAAGGTTTTTCAACATTTTATAAAGTAGAAATTGGGATGTTGAATGAGATTTCTCAAACAATGGTTCTCATGGGAGCAACACACAAAGATTTCATCTCTCTTTTTTACATATATATATATATATATATATATATATATATATATATATATATATATATATATAATATATATATATATATATATATATATATATATATATATATATATATATATATATATATATATATATAATATATATATAATATATATATATATATATATATATATATATATATTATATATATATATATATATATATATATATATATATATATATATATATATATATATATATATATATATATATATATATATATATATATATAATATTATATATTAA
>SEYY01020904.1:30000-42500 GCA_009176605.1 Armadillidium nasatum | reverse complement strand
TAAGTAATTAATGAGACTTTTCGTACTAAAGAACAAGGTCATCGGAAAGGTAGAGAAGAAGTTTTGAAAATGAATTAAGAGGAGTAAAAGTTAAGAGACACAAAGTGAATACGAAGGAATGAGAAAGAGTAGCTCAATGATTAGAAAAAATGAAAAGAAATAGATAAAAATAGATAAAATAAAGGGAAGGAAGAGATAAAGATAAACTAGGAAATAAGGAAATATAAAGGTGAAAGAAAGAGAAAAAGATAGAGCGAGAGAGTTAAATAAAATAAAATTTTAACCTCGAAGAATTTTGGAATAATTTTATCACTTCTTCTTTACTCTTTTTCCTTTAGACTAATTTTTTATTTAGTTAAATGTGAAGATAATTCGCTTAAAGCTCACTTTCGAGAGCGCTAAATAACGCGATTTACGAGAATTTCTTAAGAGAAATCCCTACTCAGTTCGAATTTTTCTTATAATTATCTCAGCATTTTGCAAATAATGTCATATATATATATATATATATATATATATATATATATATATATATATATATATATATATATATATATATATATATATATATATATATATATATATATATATATATATATATATATATATATATATATATATATATATATATATATATATATATATATATATATATATATATATATATATATAATATATATATATATATATATATATATATATATATATATATATATATATATATATATATATATATATATATATATATATATATATATATATATATATATATATATATATATATATATATATATATATATATATATATATATATATATATACTTTAGTATTTATGTTTATTATTTCAAAGATAAACTGTAAAACTAAATGGTTAATTACAAAATCCCTTTATGTTACAGACAAATGGGTTCATAACATGCAGATTCCAATTTAAATACGTAAAAGATTTTAGAGAATTTGAATTCTCGAATTACGAATTAGAAGCATTTTGATCAAATTTTTTCCGAAGATAACTATGCAAGCATAGCAAACGCGGAACCTTAAATGATCTCCCAGTATTTGAATAACATAAATAAAAAAAAGGGTACCCAACTCTTTTCTAATAACTTTCTCATCCCGTCATTCATCTTTTACTTAGATAAATATTTATTTTACAGGAATCAAAAACCTCTCAGATGGGTATTTGATATTACTGACGTAATTTTTAAAAATAAATAAGAGATCAAATGTGATTTAGAACTGGAGAAAAACAAAATTAAAGATAAACATTTTTAAATTGATATGAGAGTGAATAAATATCTAAAAAATAACAAATACAAAAGTAATAACTCACTGAATGAAACCTTTGAAAAAAGTAAGAAAAGAAATAACATTATTTACTGAGAAAACTTTTTATTCTTTCATTCTCGTTCGGAAGATTCCTTTCCAAAGAGCAACCGGAGAAAAATTACTAGTATTAATATAATGATAGAAATGATAATAATAATAATAATAATAATAATAATAATAATAATAATAATAATAATAATAATAATAATAATAATAATAATAATAAGAAAAAAAAGTAAATATAAAAATGATAATTATAATTAGAAATATAATAATAATAATAATAATAATAATAATAATAATAATAATAATAATAATAAAGTTTAATGATGATAATAATTATAATAATAATGACAATAATAATAATAATAATAATAATAATAATAATAATAATAATAATAATAATGTTTAATGGTGATAATAATTATAATAATAATGACAATAATAATAATAATAATAATAATAATAATAAATAATAATAATAATAATAATAATAATGCAATAATAATTACAACAATAATAATAATAAATATAATAATAATAATAATAATAATAAACATAATAATAATTTTAATTATATATAATAATAATAACTAACTATAATGATAGCAGTAATAATTGAAATAATAATGACAATATAATAGTATTAATCGTAATAATAATAAAAAAATAATAAAGATATGACTATTTTCGTAAAAATAAAAGTAATGACAAAAAAACTATAATTATCATAGGTAACAATAATAATAATAATAAAAATAATAATAATAATAATAATAATAATAATAATAATAATAATAATAATAATAATAATAATAATAATAATAATAATAATAATAATTACAACAACTCTGTCAAAGTTGGGAATAAGTGAAATGAGTCTGACTAATGGGTACCCTCTTTAGTATTTTGATAGCAAGTAATCTTTGACATGCTTACGAAATTGGGGAAGTGTCGCTGATTTTTGTATGTTATTTGGAAGTTCATTGCATTGTTCAATGCCTTTGTACGATATAGCTCAAAGAGATTTGGTTAGAGTGTACTTTGTTTTAAATAGTGTATGAAAGTGTGATGCGCCGATTTGGTCTTCTCACATTTTGGTTATTCATTATTAAATTTGTTATGAGTCCATTTGACATTATATTTATGGCCTTGAAAATGTGATTAGTCATTGTTATGGTAAGATATCTGGTAGTTTGAGTATAGATAATTTTTAGAAGAGTGTACTTGTATGTTCATAGTAATTGTGAGATCCAGATAATATGCAAATTTATTAATAAAAATAATAATAGTTATTATTATTATTGTAATAGTACTGTATTATTATTATTATTATAATTATTATTATAACTATTATAATTAAAATTATTATTATTATTTTCATAATTTAATTTATTTTATTAGGCTATATAATATTATGCATGTTGACAGACGAAGAGACATTTTGCCCTCAATATTCAGTAATTGTGGTTCAGTGCAATAATTGTGTTGAATGCAAATGGTTCTGAAGCGAAAGACACTTTTCCAAAGTCTTTTTCAGATTAAGGGTTTCGTTTCTTTCTTTTAAATTGATTTTTTTTTTCTTTTCAGTCATTGAAATTCTGAACAGTAAATCCTTGAACGAAATTAAATGAAAGTTTGGCAGATAAATTAGTCTCAATAAAGTTCTCCCTTCTCATTTTAGAAAAAATCACTATATATATATATATATATATATATATATATATATATATATATATATATATATATATATATATATATATATATATATATATATATATTTTCTGGTGGGTAAGGGATAGAGACCTTTCAAATTCTACGAAACTTGTAAAAAAAAACCAAAAACCAAGTTCAAATTAAAAGCTGAAATGTTCCTGTAACTGGTGTTTGAAGTATCAAAGTCAAAGATAGTTGGAAAATAAGATAAAGAGAGCTTGTTTCTTAATTTGTATCAAAGATTGAGCATAGCGGTTGTATTTGAGGTTAGAAAGTTGGAGAGAGAAAATATGAGACAGTAAAGAAGTAAGTGTGATGCGAAATCTTCTCAAAGGAGAAGATATGCGACTGGAGGTTTCAGAAGAGCAGTTGTCAGTAAGAATATTGATAGTATAGTATAAGGAGTGTGACACAGCCATTTGAAGAGCAAAATAAAACTAGAGAGGGAAAATGAGATAATAAAACGAAAAGACAAGATTCAACTTTTTCAAGAAGAGCTGTGAGAGTGGAACCACCACAGATATGTCAGACACACTACTTACAGTAATAATAATATTATAATATTAATAATAGTAATAATATAATAATAATAGTAATTAAAAATAGTAATAATATAATATTAATAAGAGCAATTAATAATATTAATAATAATGATAACATTAGTAATAATAATAATAATAATAATAATAATAATAATAATAATAATAATAATAATAATAATAATAATATATATAATAATAATAATAATAATTATTATTATTATTATTATTATTATTATTATTATTATTATTATTATTATTATTATTATTATTATTATTATTATTATTATTATTATTATTATTATTATTATCATTACCTCTATTAAAATGAAAAGGTCTGAACTTATTATCTTTATATTATTGCTGTTAAATTCTGTCTTTTTAAATCCTTTAAGAAAAGGGTTTTTGTCTATTCTCGTATAGGCTTCTTTATAGAGCTTCTCGTATGTTTACTCTTCCTGTATTTTGGTGAAAACATTAATACGTAAGAATTAAAAGCCACGTTCTTTACTGCGTTTACAATATTTTGCTCTACTTAAAAAAAGGAAAAAATTTGAAGTATACATACTGTATATTCAGGAGATTATTCATTCTCAGAATGGAAAAGTAGTAATTTGAATACAATGATACCAGGCTTTTTCTTTCCAAATTATAAAATATCGAGAAATTTAAAAAAAAAAAAAATTTTTTTTTAATATCTTCGTTTCTCTGGTTTATTTTTCAGATTTATTTTTTTCAACTTTTATTTTATTTGGGTCAATCACAAGGAGTAATGATAAGTATAACAATAACAGTAACAATAATAATAATAAAAAAAAAGAATGTAAAAAATTTTCCCCCTGATTTCCACACTATTTTCCATTGATTCCGTTAAGACTATTACTTAAATTCTTAAAGGACCATTGTGATTTACATCGGTGTTATAAGATTCCAAATTTTGAATTTCCACTTGGAAATTTCCTAATAGTTCCCGAAGGAAATTACATTTCAAATTGGGAAATTTTTATATTTTCTAAAAAATTCCTTAAATAAAAATGCATGTTTGTTACATTATAAATACCAATCGGGAATTTTTTAACTGGGAAATTTTCTTTTTGGTTCCATTGGATATTTTCAGATTTCCCTTTGGTCCTGTAAAATCCCGAGAAAATTCCTATATGATATTTTGGGCTGAAAAAGAGAAGCAAAGTAAATAAGGAAATGAAGGAAAAGAAAGGAAAATAAAAACAATAGAAATAAGATTAGATGAAAAAGAAAAAGGAGAAAAGTAATAAAAAGGATAAGGGGAAAAAAGAAGAATAAAAAAAAGAAAAGAAAATAGAAGAAAATGGAAAATGGGAAATAGGAGGGAAAAAAATAATTAGAAGAAAGAGAATAAAAAATGAGAAAAAAAAGAAAGAAATAAAATCAACTACAACGATAACAACAATAACAACAACTTCAAAACTACAATAACATCATCGATAAAAACAACAATAAAAGTCTGTGATTGTAAATTCTTCTTTTTTCAGGTCTTGATTCCAGATTGAGCATCATCCTCTTTCTTTTTATTGTTGTGCAGCTAAATTTGTACACTCTTCCTTCTTCTTACTTACCTACTTCTCAACTGAACACCGGTAATCGGGTCTCGGGGTATGTTGTCATTTGATTTGGATCTATAAAATTATCTCTCCGACCCTGAGTACTTAATTTAGTTTTTTTTAAAGAAGTAAAGTAAAAAAATGTATTAAAAAATAAATGATGAGAGAAATATAATAATATTTATGACTTTAATAATTGAAAATATATTTTTATATCGCAAACAGAATTAATTTTGAGAATATTGAGCTTTTTTCATTTGTAAATCAAAAGAACAATCTCTGACGTCAAGGAAAGACAAAATTAAAAAATCTTTAGTAAAGGAAATAAATATCATCTAAGTATTCAATTTTTCAATTCAATTAAAAAAACATTTAGCATTTATTTTTCATATTTCTAAATACTTCGCTTAAGTTAAAAGCTTTAGTTTAAAAGAATATCCTTAAAATAATCGTTATAATTCTTGTAAATTTAAAAATTTGAATTGTTGCAAGTAATAATTCGATTTTGAGAGGAAGTTGCATTTCAAAAAGATTGATATTACCAATGAAGAACGCATTAGAATATAGAAATCATTTTCCTTTTATTATCATAAATGATACAAAAATTTTGGAAAGTTTAAAGCAAAACTTTGTTCCAAATGTAAATGGGGTAAAAAAAAAAAAATTCTTTTTAATTTCTGAAGTTACAAAAATTGATACTTTCACATTACTTTTTGAGAAAACTTTAGCAATTTTCTCAATAAAATTTGCAAAGTAATATTTTTTTTAAAAGAAATTTTAAAGATTGAATAAAAAATCGAGTTCTGCAAAATGGTTATTCAAAACCGATATTTGTTGCGTAATAAATATTTTATTACTTTTATAACAGTTTCAAAGTTCGAATTGTCAAGGTCTAAGTTATCAATTTTACTTATGAACGTTTTCTGTGCCTGTATGGGTGGAAATAGAGTGAGCCTCTGTGTATAAAAATACTGCTTAAGAAATTCATATCATTATAGAATAAATATGTAACATCTCTAATCCCCAAGAGAATATAAAGTTGATACTTAAACATTGAGAGACCTGACTTCATTTGTGCATAAGAAAATAATAAAATATTCAGTAATAAAATAATAATAACGATATAACAATAAAAACAATAATAACAACACTAATAATTACAATAATAATAATGATAAGTCTTTTATTAATCCCTAACTGAAAGAAAAAATGAATATATTATATATACTTTGTGACTTGGCTTTAATTGTGTATTAGAAAATATGGTGAATATTCGTATATAAGTTTACTATTAATCTTTAATTGAAGAATTAATATATACACTCTATATATATATATATATATATATATATATATATATATATATATATATATATATATATATATATATATATATATATATATATATATATATATATATATATATATATATATATATATATATATATATATATATATATATATATATATATATATATATATATATATATATATATATATATATATATATATATATATATATATATATATATATATATATATATATATATATATATATATATATATATTATATATATATATATATATATATATATATATATATATATATATATATATATATATATATATATATATATATATATATATATATATATATATATATATATATATATATATATATATATATATATATATATATATATATATATATATATATATATATATATATATATATATATATATATATATATATATATATATATATATATATATATATATATATATATATATATATATATATATATATATATATATATATATATATATATATATATATATATATATATATATATATATATATATATATATATATATATATATATATATATATATATATATATATATATATATATATATATTAAACTCTACACCGTATCCCGCAAGATGCAGGTTGGTGTCAGCTGCAGAAACTTCAAATTCCTGCAACTGTATTTGTGGGGGGGGGGGGGGAATGGTTTAAAAGGTTCCCAGCCTTTAGAACCATGGGAAGAATTAATCCTCATTTGTCCTGACTGCGTCGAAATCCCCAATATATATATATATATATATATATATATATATATATATATATATATATATATATATATATATATATATATATATATATATATATATATATATATATATTACAGGTCGCCACTACTCACGGGCAGAGCCCTTTTCAAGGAGGGAGCACACATAAAGGGAGAAAACGCGCTTAAACACACACCGAAAGCACAACCCTCAGGTAGGCGCAGACGGAAGCCTTGAAGAATGGAAGATTAAATACAATAAGACTAATAGATGATGGTAGAGAGTTCACAAAACAGAGGTGGCTGGAAAGAAGGAGGCTAGCCTGGGGTTTCCTACGTCCACACAAAATTCGTGCGAAAGTATGGCACCCCTTGTGCAACGAGGACGACGCACCAGTGGAGGAATGCGAGAGGCCAATTCCCTCGAGCTCCTGCCATTTTATTACCTATAGAAAAGAGATAGCGCCGCCAACGTCACGTAGCAGAGATAGAGGGTCAAGAGAGTTTGAAAGTAGGGGACAGTTTATTAATTTTTTTAGCTTTTGACTCAACCCTATCCAGAAGAGAGGAGGAGCCGGAACACCCCCAAATGTGAGAACAGTACTCCATACAAGGGCGAATAAGACCCTTATATATTTGGATAAATGCTCAGAATTAAAAATTCTCGCAACCTGAACAAAATTCCCAGCTTCTTAGAGGCCAGCTTTAGCAACCATTGTCATATGTGGTTTCCAAGAGAGTTTGTTGTTTATGTTTTAACCAAGAATGTTAATGTTATTTACAGATGAGACGGGAGAGCCGCCGAAGAGGATAGGAAAGTTTGGAGGTCTTTTTGAGAGGGAGATGTGAAGAAGTTGAGTTTTTAAAGAATTGAATTTCACAAGGTTGCTATGTCCCCACCGGGAAATACCATCCAGATCGGCAAGAATAGAATCGGAAAGTTGAAGACGAGAAGCCACTCTAGAGGCAAAAGAGGGAGCAGATTTGAAATGAGAAGAAGAATGTAGAGTTAAGTCATTAGCATAAGAGTGAACAGAGTTAGAAGTGCAGTTGAGAAGATCGTTAATGAAAAGTAAGAATAGAGTTAGAGATAAAACAGAACCCTGAGGAACACCACAATTGACATAAAAGGAAGAAGAGGTCGCTCCATCTACAAGTGCCGAAATGGAACGATCTGAGAGAAAACTAGACAAGAGAAAGCAAAGGGAAGGAGGAAATCCAAAGGAAGGGAGCTTGGAGAGAAGTGACGCATACCATACCCTGTCAAAAGCCTTGGATATGTCAAGCGCCACCACACAAGACTCTCCGAAGTCCCCAAGGGCAGAAGACCATAGATCAGTAAGATAGGAAAGTATGTCACCAATTGACCTCGAGCGTCGAAAGGCATTCTGGTGATCTGAAAGAAGAGATTGAGACTCCAAATGATCCAGGATATGAGAGTTGAGGAGAATTTAAATTTTTTTTTAGACAAAACACAAGTGAAAGCTTCAAAAGCATAACTTCCAGATAAATCTGGTTTCCAAGCATATTTTTAATTTCCTAAGTGCAAAATATCATCCTTCTGTTCCATCTAACACAGCGTCAAAAAAGATTATCAATTTTAAATTCCCTTCCCTCGACCAGTCCACCATTCTCTCATATCCAAACTACGAAAATCACTCTCTCTTCACTATCTCTCATCACTATCCTCACCTTGACCTCCGGTTTATCTACAATACTTCTCAAAATTTCTTCCTTCTTTCCTTATAAATCTTCTCTTCCGTTTCCACTTAGATCGTCAGTTGTGTATAAATAATCCTGCCCCTCCTTTACCAAGGGGTATATTGGCTCCATAACCAGACTTCTAAAACCGGCATTCATGATCACCAAGGTCTCTCACATCGCACTTCTCTCTCTATCACCTCTTCCTCAATTCAAATATTCGTGATCTTGCTCACTCCTGTTGCACATTTCCAATTCCCCTGCATTTTTCCATTCTAGATTCTGTCACAGATACACAGTCTATATACATTTCAGAACACAAGCCAGACCTCAACAGTAACCAACAAACTCACTCCCTGTACATTCTTTAACCAGCTATACACATGTCATACTTTCCTCCTCCCTCATGGCTCTTACACATATTTTACATTTGGATCCTTCCTCCTGATCCCCCCCCTCTTCTTTTCTGATTGGATTACAACTTGCTCTCAGTAGTGAGATGCCTGGCCGTGATGATACACTGTTTTTACAGTCTTATGTGCA
Organism: Armadillidium nasatum; assembly: GCA_009176605.1. Taxonomy (NCBI): domain Eukaryota; kingdom Metazoa; phylum Arthropoda; class Malacostraca; order Isopoda; family Armadillidiidae; genus Armadillidium; species Armadillidium nasatum. Next base: position 33,020 of record SEYY01020904.1, on the reverse strand, counting down.
TATGGATGTTCGAGAGTTTGGGTGGATGTTTATGTATTTGGTTATATATATATGTGCGTATGTATGTATATGTAAGTATATGTATGTATATATGTATATGTGTATGTATGTATATCTTTAATTTTTAATCTTTAATCTTTATTTATTTTTTCAGTTACAAATTTGCAAATACAAATATCGTGTTCTTTACATGTTTTAATACTAAACTGAAATGGGCTTCTGGGGAGACGAAATCGTCCTTTGAGCCCATTAAAAATATGCATGACACAATACATTATATAATATTCCAAGTTTTGTATATTGTAAATTTTATAACAATTAATTTTATCATAATTTTATGGTCGTAATTTTAACCTAAACTATAGAAAAAAAAAAAAATTACTAAAACAATCTTAGTAATTTAATATATGTGTATATATGCGCATGTGTGCTCATGCATGTGTTTGTGTGTGAATGTGTATGTGCATATGCATGTATGTGTGCCTGTATATTTATGTATGTATGTGAGTGTGAATGTGTATATGTATGTATATATGTATGTATGTAAATATGTGTATATATATGTATATATTTATATATGTGTATGTGTATGTTAGTATGTGTATATATAATATATATATATATATATATATATATATATATATATATATATATATATATATATATATATATATATATATATATATATATATATATATATATATATATATATATATATATATATATATTCATATGGAAATATGTACTGTACGTGTGAATATATATGTATAAGTGAGTATGTTTATATGTAGATGTGTGAGCATCTTTAAGTTGATTGAGTTCATGCAGGTATGTATGTTTCCAGGAATGATTATGTATGATTGGACAGCCTATTTCTTCTATTAGACTATGTCTTCTCTTATCTGTACTCTCGATCTGTTTTAATTTCATATGTTTTAATTTCATTTCAAATTTTGCAATAACCAAACCAACTGTCATTTCAAATTCAATCTGCAAAGACGATTATATTTCTTGCAGTTTTCATTTATTATTAGTGTGCTATTTATTTATTTATTTATCTAGTTAAAAATTTTGTTTTTTTGTCTTTTACTCAAGTTTCATAGTTTTAGATGTCTTTTGTGTAGTTAAAAACAATTTTTTGCTCTGTGATTTTGATCATTTAATTTCCTTTCCAGTTCTCTTGATGATGGTTCAATGATAGTGGAACCGAAAATTTAGACTTTATTAAATAATATAATAATAATAATAATAATAATAATAATAATAATAATAATAATAATAATAATAATAATAATAATAATAATAATAATAATAATAATAAAATGCATGCTGTGATACTGTTTTTTTCAAAATCATTCATTTCTGGCCACCTGTTTATGGTAAAGATTTCTCTCAATAGAGGCACAAGTATATATATATATATATATATATATATATATATATAGTATATATATATATATATATATATATATATATATATATATATATATATATATATATATATATATATATATATATATATATATATATATATATATATATATATATATATATATATATATATATATATATATATATATATATATATATATATATATATATATATATATATATATATATATATATATATATATATATATATATATATATATATATATATATATATATATATATATATATATATATATATATATATATATATATATATATATATATATATATATATATATATATATATATATATATATATATATATATATATATATATATATATATATATATATATATATATATATATATATATATATATATATATATATATATATATATATATATATATATATATATATATATATATATATATATATATATATATATATATATATATATATATATATATATATATATATATATATATATATATATATATATATATATATATATATATATTTTTTTTTTATGTTTTATAGTTATAAGTTAAAAAATAAGTATAACGTTTATTGTATACAATTTAGAAAAAGAACTTACGAGCCTATAAAATAAAAAAAAAAAAAAAAAAAAATAAAAATAAAATGAAAAAAAAAACTAATCCTGAGGTTTACGTTTCTTTTAATTAAGGTGACATGCGTTGTTGCCAAACTCAATTATAGATGAGACTTTATGTATTGATATTGAATTCCAATAGTAATGTAATAAATTGCCGCAATTTCCTTTCGTTTTGCGAATTTAACACGAAAGAAAAATTCATGAACTCTAAAGGAAACCGATACCGAAAAATAAGAGATAAATATAAAAATAAATTCAAACTATCTAATGAATAAAGTTACGTAAGAAGAAATTTAATTAAATTATTTAAATGAGTGTTATTGGGAGTCATCAATAAATATTTATAAATTTTATTTATTTACAGAATAATGAAATATAAATATATTATTAAGTATTATTTTTATTTTCTTTTGGTCATAGAGTTTAAGTTATTTAAATTGATAACATATTCAGAACTTTTTCATTTTATTTTGATTGCGTAATTTGAAATGAGAGAAAAGAAAATTCCAGTGTTTGAGGTTCGCTTCCTTTATGTATATATTCGCATCTTTTGTTTACAAGACTCTTGCTTTATTTTCCTTTCTATTGAAAGAATTCTCAAACATAAACAAAAACTTTCTCTCTTTCTTTCATTCGTGATTTCGTTCAAAGGCAACTAACTCTTCGGAAACTATTAAATATTCATCAAATAAAAAAAGAAAATATTCCCACAATATCAATCTTTATTTTCTGCACCCAAACACTTATAATAAATTTATACGAGTATATATATATATATATATATATATATATATATATATATATATATATATATATATATATATATATATATATATATATATATATATATATATATATATATATATATATATATATAAATATATATATAATAGATCAATAAATGACAATATATTTGCTATTCAAATATGTGTAAATGATAGTATTTACTAATGTATATTTAAGCTGTCTTATAC
>SEYY01020904.1:17500-22500 GCA_009176605.1 Armadillidium nasatum | reverse complement strand
TATATATATATATATATATATATATATATATATATATATATATATATATATATATATATATATATATATATATATATATATATATATATATATATATATATATATATATATATATATATATATATATATATATATATATTTATATATATATATATATTATATAATATATATATATAATTAATATATATATATATATATATAATATTATATATATATATATATATATATATATATATATATATATATATATATATATATATATATATATATATATATATATATATATATATATATATATATATATATATATATATATATATATATATATATATATATATATATATATATATATATATATATATATATATATATATATATATATATATATATATATATATATATATATATATATATATATATATATATATATATATATATATATATATATATATATATATATATATATATATATTTCAGGCTAATATTTATAATAATACAGTAATCAGTAATACTGAAGGTATACAGCAATATAAAATAAATATTATTTTCTTTAAAATTGGTTTTTAAGAAACATTTTCACAATAAAAACCAGGCAATGTAATAAATCATCAGTATCGAAATATTTAAAAAATGGTCAAATTGAAGAAAATTTTTTGCTTTGTCAAGATGCAAAAGATGAAGTCATCTGTGGATTTAAAATAAGCGCAAAGACATCTAAAGCCATTTGAAAAGGCAACATCTTGAAATCTTTAAAATAGTAGAAGAAGAAAAGCAACACCAAAACATTTCATGTATACAACCTTCTATATCAAGATTTGGAACAAGTCAAAAGGTGACTATGTCAATGACAAATGATAAATTTAAAATGTATATTATTCAAATGGTTGTAAATGAAGGAGTACCCTTTAAATTCTTTTCCTCTCTAGCATTTCCTGGATTAAATGTAGAATTAGCCGAAAGGTTAAGCGTTTCTATGGAAAGGCATGATGTCAGAAAAATGGTGATAAGTGAAGCTGAAAGACAGAAAAAAAAGCACTGAAACAAATGCTCCATGGGAAAATTTTTTTTTCTAAAAATGGATGCTTGTACTGGACAGAATAAATTATTTTGCAATAAATGTCCAACTAACCAACTCAAATAACGAAATAACAACATGTACTTCAGCCGCTCGAGAAACACAAACACAACACATCAGAATTTATAAGAAATCTAGTTGAGGAAGTTTTCAAAGAGTTTGAACTTACTAAAGAGCAAGTTTTAGCAGTAATAGATAATACATCCAACATGATAAGTGAAATAGATAAACACAATGTAGACCATTCTGAAATAGATAATTCGAATTTAGGTTGTGAATCCGAAATTTATATCACTGACCCAGAAAATTCTGAGTGGTTTAGAAATGGCATTAAATTAAGATGTGGAATCTGCTCTCACTGCTGTAAAAATAGAATAAATACGATGTGCTGAACACACGTTACAGCTCGCTATCAGAGATGGTTTGAAAGGACAACATGCTCATACTCCTGTAGCTAACGTAAGCCAGATCGTTGTGACTACACGACACCAAAAGTTGAAGCTATATTAAAACGTAAAGGACACGCATTTCTACACACTCTCTTCCTTTCTGTATCCAACTCTCCGCCCTCAGACTTAACCGTTATGCTCAATCTTACATGTACTCTACTGGTAAAATCTGGAACACGCTCCCTTCATCTATTTTTCCAACTTCCCATGACTTATGCACCTTTAAACGCCGTGTATCGGGACATGTCGGTCTTCTAAATTGACCCGATTTCTGAATTGTTTCCTAACTCCGGTAGTAACTTGGTAGGCCTCTGGCCTTTGCCCACCTGTATATATATATATATATATATATATATATATATATATATATATATATATATATATATATATATATATATATATATATATATATATATATATATATATATATATATATATATATAGATAGATAGATAGATAGAGACATAGATAGATAGATTGATAGATAGATAGATAGATAGATAGATAAATAGATAGATAGATAGATAGAAAGATGGATAGATAAATAGATAGATCATGAGGAATAGATGCAGAGGTAGAGATATAACCTCTGTATTTGCAATTCCGTTTCTTCACCCTCTTGAATCTGAATGTCTGGAATGAAGGTTTGACCCTTTGAATAGATTTACTTTTCTCAACAGATGGTGAAATAAGATCAGCCTAAAGTGGTGTCAGCTGTATCAGATAAAAGGCTAATATAACTTTCTATATATATATATATATATATATATATATATATATATATATATATATATATATATATATATATATATATATATATATATATATATATATATATATATATATATATATATATATATATATATATATATATATATATATATATATATATATATATATATATATATATATATATATATATATATATATATATATATATATATATATATATATATATATATATATATATATATATATATATATATATATATATATATATATATATATATATATATATATATATATATATATATATATATATATATATATATATATATATATATATATATATATATATATACATATATATATATATATATATATATATATATATATATATATATTATATATATATATATATATATATATATATATATATATATATATATATATATATATATATATATATATATATATATATATATATATATATATATATATATATATATATATATATATATATATATATATATATATATATATATATATATATATATATATATATATATATATATATATATATATATATATATATATATATATATATATATATATATATATATATATATATATATATATATATATATATATATATATATATATATATATATATATATATATATATATATATATATATATATATATATATATATATATATATATATATATATATAACTACTTTATCTATTAATCTGCACTTAAAAGTCCCTTTCTAATTTCTGAACACATTCTCTCAGAGCTCTCAGATGATCATGCTTCTCGAAGCTATGGTTCCCATGCTTTTCCAAAAGTTGTTTTAAGCAATATTTTTTCATTACTACACCGGCTTGCTAGACTTGTCAAGTGAATCTTCCTTTACGGGAGGTGGCGGCTGCTGTAACTGACTAGATGATTCTGGTGCAGTTAGGGCAACATATACTTTTATAATAAGTGCTCAAGTAGATGAGCCTATTTTGCCTCTAATACTATCCTTCTTTTTACAAGAACGTTCTCTCAAACTTTTATTGATACACAAATTTTATAAAATTTATAATTTGTTATTATTAATTCTATTATTTAAAATAACTATTTAAAAAAAATCTTTAAAAAAAATGAAAATAATTATTATCAAAAGGTTTTCTGTCTTGAATTCTGTTTTCATCAAAACTGAAAAATTTCTTTCCTTTTCCAATCGAGGTTTTCTTGAGACAAAATTTCACTCCTTTTCAGATTCTCTTTTCTTTCTTCTCTTCGCGATGCTTCCCTTCTCATCCCTCTCATTTTCAACACATCTTCACCAGACGACAGTATATATATATATATATATATATATATATATATATATATATATATTATATATATATATATATATATATATATATATATATATATATATATATATATACTACACCATATCCCACATGCTGCAGGGTGGTGTCAACTGCAAGAAAAAAATTCCTGCAATTGTCCATGGGAAGAGGGAAAAACTGGTTAGAGGGTTCCCAGCCTCTAGAACCATGCGAATCATTCTTCATCTTCATATATATATATATATATATATATATATATATATATATATATATATATATATATATATATATATATATATTATATATATATATATATATATATATATATATATATATATATATATATATATATATATATATATATATATATTGTTTACAAGATTCCACAAAATTTGTTTGTTATTTAATTAATTTTGGAAGATTTTTTAGAAGTTTAACTACTTTAATATTTGAATTGCAGCTCCTCATTTTGCTTAAATATATGAAATGTTATATTTTAAGTTGACAGTTTTTCTGAGAGGATGTCGGAAAGCAATATTATATTTCTAAGACTTAGGTCAGGCTAGATATGATTTGTTTTAGTTACATTAGATTATGTTAAGTTAGATATGATAAGGTTTCTTTAGGTTAGGTTATCTTATGTTTGGTTATTGTTAAATTGTTTTTCACTATTTTTTCCCCTTTTTTTATCTCATAGATTCGTATTATGTGTTTTCTGCATTATACTAAAATTGATGAAGAAAAAACGGTAGACTCTGATGAACGTTAAATAATAAAAAATAAATTGGAAAAAAAAGAAAAATAATTTAATTAAAAATATATATATTTTGCTGATTTTGAACTTTTATTCGGTTAAATCAAAATTTACAATATTCTTTATGCTAAACTTTGGTTAATATTTAATTTATAAACTTTAAAAAATTTACAACTTCAATATTGCTTAAATTGGTATTATATATATATATATATATATATATATATATATATATATATATATATATATATATATATATATATATATATATATATATATATATATATATATATATATATATATATATATATATATATATATATATATATATATATATATATATATATATATATATATATATATATATATATATATATATATATATATATATATATATATACTATATATATATATATATATATATATATATATATATATATATATATATATATATATATATATATATATATATATATATATATATATATATATATATATATATATGTATATATATATATGTTATATGTTTTTTTTATTTTTTATTTTAGCTCTGGTGGGCAAAGGCCAGAGGCTTACCAAATTTCCACTAGAGAAAGGAGCAAACCGGGATCCTGGTCAGATTAATGGCCGATATGTCCAGATACATTGCGTTT
>SEYY01020903.1:117500-119458 GCA_009176605.1 Armadillidium nasatum | reverse complement strand
CTTTCGCTCTGTCAGTCAGATTATCTCAGTTTCGAGGAAGATCTTTGATTTTTTTTTTCAGCAATTCAAATTATAACGGCTTTGATGGCTATCTACGTCGTCTGTCTGTTTTGCGGGTTTCTTACAGATCGGTTTCTTTCTCGACAAATCCAAAAGTTTCATTTCTGTAGCATGTTTATTATATCTTAGGAGGTCTTCTTATGCTTAAAAAAATTGACAAACCTTCAAGAATGGATCTACTAGTCCATGAAGATCATCTTTTCTTAGGCTAGTATTAAAAATCTTCGGTAAATTTGATTATATTTTTTTCTCTCGAATAATTTTTCTTTTTTCATTTGGAAAAACAACAGCCATATATAATGTGATTTCTCAGATAGCTAATTTTAACCCTAATATTATTCTGCATTTTTAAAAGGAAAAATTCAAAACTTTGAAAAGAAAAACTAATTTTAACTTAGTCTTGTGCTTTGAAAGCATACAAATCTACTGTACAGACAATTTCTTTTCCTTTATGTATTATTTTACTCTCTGGTGAATTGTAGTTACATGCTTCTACGCCGTTCGTCTTTCGCTCTTGATCCTTTCAACTTTCAAATAACATTATCTAAATAGCATTAAAATCTATAAGTTTATATATTTATATATATATATATATATATATATATATATATATATATATATATATATATATATATATATATATATATTATATATATATATATATAAAAATATGGTGTGTGTGTGTGTGTGTATGTGTCTGTGAGGTGTTTGAAGCGACTCCTATATTGATTTTTGCAGCTTTTAAATTATCTCCATTTTAATTCTGAGACTTCAATGGCTTTCATTAATTTTAATTATGATATTTTATTAGTTTTCATTATTAAATATTTTTCTATTTCAAAAAATGAATTCGTTAAATACTTTTTTACTAGTGTCTGTATTGTACGTGTGAAATATATACACGTTGGGGGATATATATATATATATATATATATATATTATATATATATATATATATATATATATATAAATATAATATATATAATTATATATATATATATTAATATTATTATATATATATTATATTATATATATATATATATATATATTATATATAATTTATATATATATATATATATATATAATATATATTTAGGGATGGAGCGATACAAAATTTTTTACTGATACCAATTCTTACTTAAGAAGAATATATATATATTATATATATATATATTATATATATATATTATAATATATATATTATATATATTAATATTATAATATATATATCCGATCCCAGTAAGGGTCTAGGGGCCTGCCAGCGGGGCCAGCACTCGTCTCGATCTAGATCTGTCATAAGTAATTCTATCTTCCACCAATTGTTCCACCATAGTGAATCCCCAACTGACTCAATCCATCTCTTCCTGTTTCTCCCTCTTGGCCTTCTTCCTCTTGGCGTCCACTCTTACCTTCCTCTAGTCGCTCACCCCTCCGACATCCTCCACACGTTTCGCAGTCATCTCAGTCTTGATGCGTCTATCTTTTGAATAATTGGTCCAACCCCTATACTTTCTCTAATTCTTACTCCTCTTATCCTCTCCGTTCTAGTCCTTCAAACCATCAACCACAGCACCCTCATCTCTGCTGCTTGAGTTCTACTTTCTTCTCCTGTTGTCGTACTCCAAGTCTCCGCAACATATAACAAAATTGTTATCAGAGCTCTTTCAACAATTACTTTATTTACTCATGTATTCTTATGTCGGCCAAGATTGGGTACAGTGCTTCACCACTCTTCAGCATTTCTCCAGCCTGTTGGTGATTTCCAGTGCATTTCCTCATTCCCTTGTGAATACTCCCCTTAAATACTCACACTTCTCTACCACCTTCACCTCCTCGCCATCCACCTTCAGCACAAGTTCCTCTCCCTCCTATTCCCTATTAACTATTAACAGTTCAGT
>SEYY01020903.1:77500-92500 GCA_009176605.1 Armadillidium nasatum | reverse complement strand
ATATATTATAATATATATATATATATATATATATATATATATATATATATATATATATATATATATATATATATATATATATATATATAATATATATATATATATATATATATATATATGGGGCAGAGAAAACATGGTTGTTTTCAATGCCTCAAAAACTCAATTCCTTCATCTCTCCACTCGACACAATCTTCCACACAACTATGATATCTTCTTCGAAAACACACAACTCAAGCCTTAATCTGTTCTTAATATTCTTGGTGTTTCTTTTTCTCGTGATCTTTCTTGGAAAGATCACATTACTTCTCTTTCTAAACAAGCTTCTAAGAGGTTGGGTGTTCTGAGGTGCCTTCAGAATTACTTCACGCCACCCCAGTTGCTTGCTCTGTATAGGGGTGTTGTTCGCTTCTGTATGGAGTATGCTTCGCACATCTGGGGTAGTTCCACACATACAGCTCTCCTAGAGAAGGTGGAGTCAAGGGCATTTCGTCTCATCAACTCTCCTGCTCTTACTAACTCTCTTCAATCTCTTTCTGCCCGTCGAATTGTTGCGTCACTCTCTCTTTACTATCGCTTTTACAACGGACACTGCTCTTCTGAACTCTCTCGTCGCATACCTCCTCCATTGAGAAGAGCTCGTGCGACACGCCTTTCTACACAGTCTCATCCTTTCTCTGTCCAACTCTCTGACCCCAGACTTAACCGCTATGCTCAGTCTTACATATACTCTACTGTTAAAGTCTGGAACACACTCCCTTCATCTGTTTTCCCAACTTCCTTTGACTTGCATACTTTCAAACGCCGTGTATCTGGACACGTCGGCCACTATCGACCATGATAATAGATCTTTCCCAACTCCGGTGGAATTTGGTAGGCCTCCTGCCTTTGCCCACCGGAAACGATAATATATATATATATATATATATATATATATATATATATATATATATATATATATATATATATATAATATATATATATATATATATATATATATATATATATATATATATATATATATATATATATATATATATATATATATATATATATATATATATATAGATTAAAAAGCAGATTGCAAAGCAGGTTGATAGTGGCATCGTAATTGAGTTGTAACATCGATAACAATTAATTAATATTGAAGAATTAAACTAAACAAATCCATTAGGTAATTATAATAATAACATTAACAATAACAATTGACGTTTCGGATTTGTACCTACACGCAGCCATCCTGTCCTTCTGTTTATGTTCATTTTTACCTCTCATATATACATATTTATAACTAACAACCAACTAGACTCTTATCCATCGCTTATTAATAATATTTATAGTTGTCCTTCTGTTTACAATATACAATGACATAATGTTGTATTATTATATATCATATTACGTTACCATACTTTTTAAATGTGCATTTATTTATTACTTAACTAATCTTTGTTAATTGTAGTTTCAGAAAATTACTGTGAGAATGGATTTAGTACAAATCCGAAACGTCAATTGTTATTGTTAATGTTATTATTATAATTACCTAATGGATTTGTTTAGTTTAATTCTTCAATATTAATTAATTGTTATCGATGTTACAACTCAATTACGATGCCACTATCAACCTGCTTTGCAATCTGCTTTTTAATCTATATAAGGTTCCCTAGGAACAAATCTCTGACAATATATATATATATATATATATATATATATATATATATATATATATATATATATATATATATATATATATATATATATATATATATATATATATATATATATATATATATATATATATATATATATATATATATATATATATATATATATATATATATATATATATATATATATATATATATATATATATATATATATATATATATATATATATATATATATATATATATATATATATATATATATATATATATATATATATATATATATATATATATATATATATATATATATATATATATATATATATATATATATATATATATATATATATATATATATATATATATATATATATATATATATATATATATATATATATATATATATATATATATATATATATATATATATATATATATATATATATATATATATAAATATAAACTGTAAAGAAATTATGCTCCTTGCGTTGTTTTTATTTGTGGCTTTCGAATTATTAGAAGCCTAAAAACACAGAGGTTTCTTGTATAATTACAATGACTTTACATCTCCTGTTTAAAGATATGAGGATGAATAGTCCAATCCGCTCTTAAATCTCTCGCTTCCCAAATCTTTCTTCGAAGATCCTGATTTCAATATTACCCTTCAATTCTTAGACGAGAAACCTTACGAAGATCAAAGAAGACAACAACATCCAAGGCGACTAACAGAAGAAGATCTGTCATCAGACTGAGGGCAAAGAGAAAATAATTATCAGATTATCAGACAGAGCTATTACAGGAATTTTAGAAAGAAGTCTAGCAACTGGGAAGGGAGTGTATTTTTTAAATACCAGAAATAGTATTAATACTTTATTTAAAGATTGTTTTAGATGGAAGAAGAAACTCTTACCAAATAATGTAATGAAATCAGGAAAGGTTTGGTGAACGCGATGTTAGAAGCCAAAAGAGCAGAATGACCGACACCAAGATGATTTCTCCGTCGTAAATGCTATAATCTTTCTGGTTCTTCTCTTTCACAACCTTTCTGGCATTTTGCAAAAAAATGTCAAGCCTAACTTTGCTTCTACCCCTTTCCATTATCTAGTATCTTACGATGTCACAACTGCTCCCTTACCTTCTTCTAAAACTTAACTCTTCGTTCAAACTTTTGCCTCTCACCATACCCTAGACGATTTCTGATCTATTCTTCAGCCTTTAATCCCCTCTAACTCTTTTATGCCTAAAATTGTAATTTCTTCTAAAGATATCATTTAAGCTCTCTCTCTGAGCCTAACACCAAAAAGGCGTATCGTCCTAATGGTGTTCCTCCTATTGTTCTCAAAACTTGTGCTTCTGAGCTTACTCTCTGCTTTGGTAAACTATTACATCTCTGTCTTTCTACTTCGACCTTCCCTTCTTGCTGGAAACGTGAGCTTATTCAACCTGTTCCGAATAAGGGGACCATCTCAACACTCTTTTCATCCTCCTATCTCTTTGACCTCCGTTCTTTCTAAACTTTTTGAGTCCATCCTTAACAAGATTTGAAAACATCTCAATTCTTCTAATCTTATCTCTGATGGCCAGAAAGACTTTTTAAAAGAGCATTCTACAAGTTATCTTCTTTACCTTCTCTCTGACTTTTGTTAATCCGCTCTTCGCTGTTTCGGTGAATCTTTTTTCAAATAGAAACCTTCGGTAGAGTCTGGCACAAAGATTTGATTTCAAAAACTTTCCTCCTTTGGAATCTATTCTTCTCTCAGTGACCTTCTCTATGATTTCCTTTCTGGTCGTTCTATAGTAGCTGCTGTGGTCGACTATCGTTCTTCCTTTAAATCTAAAGGTAGTGGTATTCCACAGGTATCTGTCGTATCACGAACTCTTTTTCTACTTTTCTTTATGAGCTTCTCTCTATTACTTCATCACCTATCTACTTTTATGACAATGAATCCACCCTTCATTACTCCTTTCGTTTTGAAAGACGCCCTTTCCAGTTACTTGACGCTAGGAGAGCGACCTTGCAGCAACTTTCTCGTATTTCAAATTGGGACAGAGAAAACATGGTAGTTTTCAATGCCTCAAAAACTCAATTCTTCCATCTTTCTTCTCGACAAAACTTTCCACACAACTATGACATCTTTTTCTAAAACTCACAACTCAAACCTTGATCTCACCTTAATATTCTCGGTGCTTTTTTTTCTAGTAATTTTTCTTGGAAAGATCACATTATTTCTCTTACAAATCAAGCTTCTAAGAGATTGTTTGTTCTGTGTGCCTTCATAATTTTTTCTCACGACCCCAGTTACTTATTTTTCATAAGGGTGTTGTTCGCCCTTGTATTCAATACGCCCTCATATCTGGGTAGTTCACTCATACAGATCTCCTTGAAAAGAAGGAGCCTAAGACTTTTCGTCTTTTCAACATTTCCGCTCTCACTAATTTTCTCCAGACTATTTCTGCCCGTCGAATTGTTGCGTCACTCTCTATATGATCGCTATTACAATGTACTCTGCTCTTCTGAACTTTCTCGTCTCATACATCTTTCATCGAAAAGGGCTGGTGTGACACACCTTCTACACATTCTCATCCTTTGTCTGTCCAACTCTCTGACCCCAGACTTAACCACTATTCTCAATCTTATATGTACTCTACCGGTTAAGTCAGGAACTCACTCCCTTTTATCTGTTTTCCTAATTTCCTTTGACTTACACACCTTCAAACGCCGTGCATCAGGACAAATCGACTATTAACCGGCTACGATTCTGTTATCATTCCAACTCTGGTGGAATTTGATAGGCCACTTGCTTTTGCTCATCGAAGGAGATTAAAAAAATCAAAGTATGTAGAAGTGCTTCATGATGAACTCTTTGTATATGTTAACAATGAATATTCTCATTTTTCTAGATGCAGTATTCTGGATCTTACCTTTACGAATTGGGATATTCTGCGCTAACAGAATATGACTGTATGTTTATCTAATACCGCGTCAACCCCAAGAATCACATTAAAAGAATAGCATGCTGCATGTTAGTTTGATTTCCTTATTTTACATTGATCTATATTTGAATGTTACAGCATTGTTTATAACTTAATTGTTGTCTTCTACTCTACTTTCTTTGTTGAAAGGAAAAACATTAATATTTTGAGCGCTGATCAATCCTTGAAAAAGTGCTTTTCCTTATTATAATATCGAATACCCTTTATTTTATTAACATATGATCTTCGGAAAGCTCCAAGAATTAAGAAGAGGTTGAAAAATATACTAACCTAAGGAAATGCGACGTTTAGCTGGTATAGGGAATAGAATTAAGGTTCTCAATCTTTAAAAACCATCTAAGCTTTTTCTAATTAAAAATGTTAAATTTTGCCCAATCATATATTTCATTAAATTCGTATTTCAAAGCAGGGGAAAAGAGACGTGCCCTCGCAAACACCTTCAAACAAGTCTATTTCACTGCAATTATATATATATATATATATATATATATATAATATATATATATATATATATATATATATATATATATATATATATATATATATATATATATATATATATATATATATATATATATATATATATATATATATATATATATATATATATATATATATATATATACTCCCGGACATTGGATTATCATAGGGTATAGAGAGAGTGGTGAGGTACGAACCAAGAACTCGCACCACCCACCGCACCGGTATTTTTTTTTTTTTTTTTTTCCACACCGCACAGCACTGCACTTTTATTTTTTCTCCCGCACCACACATCACTATATATATATATATATATATATATATATATATATATATATATATATATATAATATATATATATATATATATATATATATATATATATATATATATATATATATGTGTGTGTGTGTGTGTGTGTGTGTGTAGTTTGTGCCTTCTCAGTTTCATAAAATAGGTTCTTTTAATATAAATATTTTTTTGTAGAAATTCTACAGAACTTTTTATTTTTATTCCATAAATCCATGATCGTCGGAAATAGAATTCATATAATTTTCGCTTTTTTTGCTAAATTCAGAACATATTTCAAAGGGAAACTCTTTAAATATTTATACGGTCTAAAATAACATTCATATTGTTATATATATATATATATATATATATATATATATATATATATATATATATATATATATATATATATATATATATATATATATATATATATATATATATATATATATATATATATATATATATATATATATATATATATATATATATATCCCTGATCGCCTTGATTATGAACCCTACATATTTGATCTTCTCCTATCTTATTATCCCTCTCCTCACACTGTTAAACTCTATTCTCCTCTCGGTTCATCCGATTTTCTTTTTATCTATGTATCTTGTCCTGTCTCAACAAGTCTTCCGCAAGAACGGCCCACGCCATCGACGAGGAGACGTTTCTGGCATTTTGTTGCCACTAATTGGTATGATTTGCGGTTGTACTTTTCTGATTTTCCATGAAATGATTACTGTTTTCGTGAAAGGGGTCCCTCTGAGTGTGCAGAGTCCATAACCGAGAAGATTTTCTCTGGCATGAAGGCGTACTTTCCATATTCTTTCCCTTCTACTAAACCTAGCAAACCTTGGTTAAACTCTGCTTATTCTTGGTCTATCCCCGCAGGGATGCTACCTTCAAGGATTACCTTCGTCTTCAAACACGAGAAACTTGCACAACTTATATTTCATCCTGGAATCATTCTAAACCTTTCCTTCGTAACACTAAAAACTCTTTTCTCCCTTAGAAATTGCAATAATCTTTCTGATTCCTCTTCTTCACACTCTTTATGGCATTTTACAAAAAAAATGTAAACTCTAACTTTGCCTCTAAAGCTTATTTCTTCTCGGAAACTTTTCCCTCTAATTCAACCTTAGACGATTTCGAAGCTGTTACAACTCCTTCAACCCTCTCAAACTCATTTCTGCGTAAATTTGTAATTTCTTCTAAAGACGTCATTTCTGCTCTCTAAGAGCTCAACAATAAGAAGGCGTACAGTCCTGATAGTATCCCTCCTGTGGTTCTCAAAATTTGTGCTTCCGAGCATGCACCCTGCCTTGGTAAATTATTTCGTCTATGTCTTTTTATTTCAACTTTCCCTTCTTGCTGGAAACGTGCGCTCATTTAGCATGTGCCGAAAAAGGCGGACACATTTCAACCATCTAACTACTGTAAAATTTCTTTAACCTCCTTTCTTTCTAAAGTTTTCGAATCTATCCTTAACAAGAAAATTTGGAAAAATCGCAATTTTTCTAATCTTATCTCTGATCGCTAGTATGGCTTTCAAAGAAACGCTCTATTGGTGATCTTCTTTCCCTTCTCTCTGATTCTTGGTCCTCCGCTCTTCGGCATTTCGGTGAATCTTTGGCTGTCGCGCTGGACATATCGAAAACTTTCGTTAGAGTTTGATCCTAAGCTTTGATTTCCCAACTTCCTTCTTTCGGATTCTATCCTTCTCTCTGATTTCCTCTCTACTGTTGGGAGGAGCGCCTTTCAAATTAAAAAAAGTAATGAAGGGTGGGGTCATAGGCATAGGAGTGAATAGGAAATGAAGTAACAGAGAGAAGGTTTTTAATGAAAAGCAGAAAAATTGTTGGGGACACTAAAGATCCATGAGGAACACCACTATTTATAGATTTAAATGATGAATGGTGGCTATAGAATGACCGGATAGGAAATTTGAGAGAAGGCCACAGAGAGAAGGACAGATTCCGAAAAAGGAATATTTTGAAATCAAAGCTTTGTGCCAGACTCTATTGAAAACTTTCGATATGTCCAGCGCGACAGCAATAGATTCACTGAGTGCCAAAGTGCGGAGGACCAAAAGTCAGAAAGAAGGGAAAGAAGATCACTAGTAGGTTGTTTCTTACAAAAGCCATCCTGGCGATCAGAGATCAGATTAGAAGAATTGAGATGTTTCCAAATCTTCCTGTTAAGTATAGATTCGAAAACTTTAGAAAGAACGGAAGTTAAGGAAATGGGACGGTTATTAGAGGGTTGAGAGGGGTCCCCCTTTTTCGGCACAGGATGAATGAGCGCACGTTTCCAGTAAAAAGGGAAGGTTGAAGAAGAAAAGATAGACGAAATAATTTATCAAGGCAGGGTGCAAGCTCTGAAATACATGTTTTGAGAACTACAGAAGGGATGCCATCAGAACCGTACGCCTTCCTAGTGTTAAGCTTTGAGGGACCAGAAAAAAAGTCCTTTAGAATATATATATATATATATATATATATATATATATATATATATATATATATATATATATATATATATATATATATATATATATATATATATATATATATATATATATATATACAAAAAGAACACTAAAACCGTGTTTTGTTTTATACATTTAAAACCCCACAGGAAAATTAAAACAAAAATTATTTAAAAAAGAGCGAGGCTTTCGAAGGAACAACAACCGTCCTTCCTCTTTCAGGCTCAACTTGAGCCTGAAAGAGGAAGGACGGTTGTTCCTTCGAAAGCTTCGCTCTTTTTAAAAAATTTATGTTTTAATTTTCCTGTGGGGTTTTAATTGTGTATATATATATAATATATATATATATATATATATATATATATATATATATATATATATATATATATATATATATATATATATATATATATATATATATATATATATATATATATATATATATATATATTATATTATTTATATTATATATTATATATAATATATATAATATATATATTAGTGATGGATCGCATATCATATTTCATATTTCCTCATTTGCGGATGCGGATGCGGTATGCGGAATATAGGATTTTCGTCAGGTGCGGATGCGGATGTATGAATTTTGCAAATGCGGATGCGGATGCGTATGCTTTTGTTAATTTTGATGAGGATGCGGATGATCGGATATATCACTATATATATATATATATATATATATATATATATATATATATATATATATATATATATATATATATATATATATATATATATATATATATATATATATATATATATATATATATATATATATATATATATATATATATATATATATATATATATATATATATATATATATATATATATATAATTTTTCAATACATTTATGACAGAAATATAGATTATATAAATAATAATAATATATTTACCATGGACATTTTAATCTGATAAAAGAGAATGATGGTTATTAAATTACATTATAATGTACACATGTGAAAATTTTTTCTAGTTAATATAGGATCATTTTGGGAAAACGACGAACATTTGAAAAAATATTCTCATATTGCAACCAGTTAAACTACTTAACAAATTGGTCGTTCAGGGAAATAGCAAACTCCATCATAATAATGAGAAGCGTTAATTTCGCTTACAGCAATAGAGGTGAAAACTTACATGTATACAAAGTGCTGATATATATATATATATATATATATATATATATATATATATATATATATATATATATATATATATATATATATATATATATATATATATATATATATATATATATATATATATATATATATATATATATATTATAAATATATACTTTTTTGATTTTCGGTGGAATGATTATTGCTTCCGTGAAAGGGGTTCCTCGGAGTGTGTAGAACGCATTACCGATTTGATTTTCTCTGGCATGAAGGCATACATTACATTTTCTTTCCCTACTACTAAAGTTATCAAACCTTGGTTTAATTAACTCTGCTTGTTCTCGAGCTAAGCGCTGCAAGGATGTTTCCTTCAGTGCTACCATCGTCTTCAAACTCCAGAAACTTACGCAACTTATATTTCATCCAAGAATCGTGTAACATCAATCGTTCGTAACACTAGAAACTCTTTTCTCCGTGGAAAATGCAATAATCTTTCTGGTTCTGACTCCTCTTCTTAGCTTTCTTTCTGGTATTTTGCAAAAAATATCAGCTCTAACTTTGCTTCTTCCTCTTTCAATCCTTTAATATCTTCCACCGGCACAACTGCTGTTTTACCTTCTTCTATAGCTGAACTCTTCACTCATACTTTTGCCTTAACCAAAGATGATTCCGGAGCTATACTTCTTCCTTCAACCCCCTCCAACTCATTTATGCCTAAAATTAGAATTATTTTTAAAGACGTCATTTCTGCTCTCTTTGAGTTTAATACTAAGAAGGTGTATGTTCCTGATGGTATTCCTCCTGTGGTTCTCAAAACTTGAACTTCCAAAAAAGCACCCAGCCTTGGTAAACTATTTCGTCTTTGCCTCCCTACTTCAACCTTTCCTTCTTGCTGGAAACGTGCGCTAATTTAGCCTGTACCGAAGAAGGGGGACTACTCTCAACTCTCCAGTTACAGTCCCATTTCTTTGACCTTCGTTCACTCTAAAGTTTTCTAACTTATCCTTAACAGGAAGATTTGGATGCATCTCAATTCTTCTAATCTTATCTCTGGTCGTCAATATGGCTTTCGTAAGAAACGCTCTACTGGTGATCTTCTTTATCTTCTCTCTGACTCTTGGTCCTCCGTTCTTCGACATTTCGGTGAATTCTCTGCTGTCGCGTTGGACATATCGAAAGCCTTCGATAGAGTTTGACTAAAGGCTTTGATTTCTAAACATTCCTCTTTTGGTATCTATCCTTCTCTCTGTGATCTTCTCTAACATCCTTTCTGGTCGTTCTATTGCAGTTTTTGTAGAAGGCTACCTTTCTCCCTTTAAATCTATCAAAGGTGGTGTTCCTCAGGGTTCGGTCCTTTCCCAAACACTTTTTCTGCTATGCATTAATGAACTTCTCTCTATTACCTCATCCCCTATCCACTCCTATGCTGTTGAATCCACTCTTCATTACTCCTTCCAATTTGAAAGACGTCCATCACAAAAGCAGTTAATAGACTCTAGAATGGTAGCCTTGGAAAAACTAAGTTTTGATTTTTCATGTATTTCGAATTGGGACAGAGAAAACGTTTTCATTTTCAATGCTTCAAAAACTCAGTTCCTCCATCTCTCCACTCTACACAATCTTCCACACAACTATGATATCTTCTTCGAAAACACAACTCAAACCATCATCTGTTCTTAATATTCTCGGCGTATACTTTTCTCACGATCTTTCTTGGAAAGATCACATTACTTCTCTTTCTAAGCAAGCTTCTAAGAGGTTGGGTGTTCTGAGTCTCCTTCAGAATTTTTTACCCAACCCCTGTTTCTTGCTCTATATAGGGGTATTGTTCGCCCCCTGTATAAGGTTTGCTTCACACATCTGGGGTGGTTCTACTCATAAAGCTTTCCTTGAGAAGGTGGAGTGAAGGGCTTTTCGTCTCATAAACTCTCCTACTCTTATTAACTCTCTCCAATCCCTTTCTTCCAGTCGAATTGATGTGTCACTCTCTCTTTACTATCGCTATTACAACGGACACTGCTCCTCTGAACTCTCTCGTCAAATACCTCTTCCATTGAGAAGAGCTCGTGCAACACGTCATTCTACACAGTCTTATCCTTTCTCTGTTCAACTCTCTGAACCCTGACTTAAGTGCTATGCTCAACCTTATATATACTCTACTGGTAAAGTCTGGAACACACTCCCTTTATCTGTTTTTCCAACTTCCTTTGACTTGCATACTTTCAAACTCCGTGTATCTGGATATGTCGACCACCTTCGACCAAGATAAGATTTATAACAACTCCGGTGGATTTTCTTATGCCTCCGGCCTTTGTCCACCGGAGTATATATATATATATATATATATATATATATATATATATATATATATATATATATATATATATATATATATATATATATATATATATATATATATATATATATTTAAACTTAAAGATTGGCGTTACTTTAGTGGTAAAGTGTTTATCAGTTGTGATAAATATCGCTGGTTCAAATTTTTAAGTTGCTAGGCGGGCACTCGCCAAGTAAGGGAGAGGTTCAGGATTTGTGGTCTGGTCGGAGTAAAAAAATTTGGGCAATTCTCTCTTGCGCTTAGCCCCACCCACTTATAGGTAATAAGTACACCAGCAGAATACTCGCTGCAGGCGGGATTAAAATTGGTATCTGTGATAGGCTTGACCAGCCAGAGAATGTTTCCGTCGGCTCGTGAATCCCTTATTTTATCATCGAATGAACCTACTGACAGGACTAATTACCCTTCCTGAGGATGGATTTTGATTTTGATTTTTGATATATAAACTTAGTCGAATTTTCACCTTCCTTTGAATTTTTCAGGCTTTTAAATATAATTGCAAGTACTAAAGTATGAAAATATTTTAATGATTTTCTGTACAATGAGACAAACGAAAAGAAAGAAAGAAGAAGAATATATATATATATATATATATATATATATATATATATATATATATATATATATATATATATAATATATATATATATATATATATATATATATATATATATATATATATATATAACCAGTTACACTAATAAAAGAATGATGCTTTCTTTTCTGTAAAAAATAGGTGAAAGATGTAGAGTAAACTGCGAGCCTAGGCCAACTGAGCAATTTCATCTTTTGTTTGACTAAATTTCTTTCTCCCTCAAATTTACAATTAATTCTTCATTTTCTTATCAGTTTGTTCATAAGAAAGGGTTCTTAGATTCGACATTATAAGTTTCACTCATGCATCTCTCTATTAGTCGTTTTCTTTCAACTGTAAAAGTTGTTTAAGTTTATTTTTGGACAAGAAAAATTGATTTCGTGAAGGGAAAGTGTACTAATAGTTATTTTCTGTTTTTGATAAAAATTTCTTTTCTCTAACACCAAAAACATAACTGAAGCTTTGTTCACAGCTCATTTTCTCTGGTTTAATTTCTTCGATAAATTTTCAAATTTCATTTTTCTTTTTTAACAAGAAATGACAAATCTTCTTGGCATGTTTATTCTTCACAGCATGATTGCGAAAACACTTCATACTTTTTATTAGATTAATTATATCTTTATCTAAAATTATCTAGGATGAAAGAATGGAGACATCACATGTATTAATTGTGGAATAGAATAATAATAAATGTAGAATTCTCTTTATTTTTTGCGATAATTCTCCCTCTAGGTGTCCAGTTTTTTAATGTTCAATAATAAAGTATTTTCTCAACGTTAAAACCTTGCAAATGCTTAATGATGTAGCTACAAAGAAGAGCAGCCTTTCTAAGTGTTCTGATTCTTACTGCTATACTCTCACCTATGTTCACTGCAAAGTCTTATTTATCTTTAAATCACGTTTTCAATGTCATCTGAGTCTCATTCTTTATTTTATCAACTACATAAAAAAATTGGGGGTTAGGGTGAAGTCTTTTCAAGTGTCATTGCACTGTAATTTTCTCCTCTCAGAAATACACGCACCTAATCATTATTGTTTAACGGTGTTTGATATATATATATATATATATATATATATATATATATATATATATATATATATATATATATATATATATATATATATATATATATATATATATATATATATATATAGAAAACAAGTGAAAATCCCAAAGAAATCAACTCAAAAAGATTGCCATTCTTTCTTTTTTTTTGTTTTTCCATGTGAACTTTAAAGGACATTTTTTTTGTCTCCTTTTTTTTAGAGAGAAACAAAAAATTTAGAATTTTTAAATGTTAATAAAGCAACTATTTTGGGAATGATTTTTTTTTTTTTTTTTTTTTTTTTTACAAGTGGTAGAACTTGCATAACTTTCGAAAAGAGCATTATGGCACACTTTTTGCATATAATATATATATATATATATATATAATATATATAATATATATATATATATATATATATATATATATATATATATATATATATATATATATATATATGCAAAAAGTGTGCCATAATGTGGCATTAAGGTGTAAAACATTCCGCAGCACTCCATGCTGAAAGGTTCATCCCACTTGCCCAAATTACTCGTATTATATCTTCCTACACAAAAGTGTTTATAGGCTTGTCCTGAAAACACTCCTTATTTCATACACCACAGCACTATCACAACCATACTCTATGTTACCCTTTAAAAGAATAAATAAATCTAAAAAAGACAGAGAATAGGTTAACCTCGCTCGCGGAGAAGCCAAAAGTTGCGGCTTCCATAATGTCCCCTCATCCACCTCTTACCCCATCATCCCCTGGGAGTTGGCTGTCTCTGATGATACGGCTGATTCCAACAAGACTCTTCCAACCTATCTTGGTACACAATTTTCTTTCGTCATCCATTTCTGAATTTTCTACTTTATGACCAAAATGCAACTAAATTAATCCGTTCTGAATATTTACCTCTTAGTTCTGCTGAATCCTAAATTCTTCGACTATCTAAACTCCAAAGCAGGACATATCCTTTCTCTTTCTCTTTTCTCATTAATTATCTGTTGAATGATAGCAATGCTCACCACCACTAATAATTTTTCTTTAGTTCCCATGAGGCAGCTGGTGAACTGACCATTTATTTTCCAATTAGACTAAACTTGAACAATTGGTGCAACTCTCTACCAGTATCCCAGACAGTTTTGGTGATGAACTCATTTTACTTGATCTTTTCTTAACCTCTAGTCTTTTTTTCTTACACTGTTAAACTCTTTCCTCTTCAGGGTGTATCCAATCCCCTTCTTTTCTCTGTATCCTGTTTTGCTTTTTCAAGTCTTTCGCAAGCATGTTCCTTGACATCGCCGAAGGATAGGTCTTTGACACTTCGGTGCCGGTATCTAGTCTGACTTGGATTCGTACTTATTTGATTTCTCATGAAATGATTACTGTTTCTATGGGAGGATACCGCAGAATTAAGGAGATTTTCTTTGGCGTGGAGGCTTACAATCCATACTCTATTTCTTCTACTAAAACTAATAAACTTAGGTTTAATTCTCTTTGATCTCGTTCTATTCGCCTCAAAAATGATGCCTTCAGGAACTACCGTCTTTTTCATACCTCAGGCGTTCGATCTTTCTTGCTTGTGTTCCTGAATTGCCTAATTGATTTATTTATCGTAGTCATCAAAACTCTTCTGTAGAAAATGCAAAATCTTTCTTTTTCCTCTTTCCTCTCACTATTTCTGGCATTTTTCTAAAAAAGTCGACTCTAATTTTATATTTTCCTATTTTTTATATTTTCTATATAGTTCCATTATTTCCCGGTAAAACTTTCTGATATCAGGCTTCACCATAATGCTCAATCTTATATGTACTTCACTGGATAAGTCTAGCAAACACCCCTTTTATATATATATATATATATAATATATATATATATATATATATATATATATATATATATATATATATATATATATATATATATATATATATATATA
>SEYY01020903.1:65000-67500 GCA_009176605.1 Armadillidium nasatum | reverse complement strand
ATTATTATTATTATTATTATTATTATTATTATTATTATTATTATTATTATTATTATTATTATTATTATTATTATTTTTATTATTGTTATTATTTTTATTATTATTATTATTATTATTATTATTATTATTATTATTATTATTATTATTATTATTATTATTATTATTATTATTATTATTATTATTTAGGTATCTGTTGTGGATGAAGATTTCGTTTTTAACTCACAATTTAATCCATTGTTAAAATAAACATTTTTTTTTTAACCTTGTGATGTAAAGATATATTATAATTAATGTTTTAAATATTCCGAATAAGAAGAGATTAAGCAACGCTCTTCATGAAGATTTTTTGAATCCTTATTGGTGAGAATTGTCACGTCTTCTGAGAAAGGACTCGAGGGTTAAGGGAAAAAACGAAATCTTTATTTTATGAACTGTTATTAACCCATTTTCTTTTCTTTTACTCCCCATTGCCGTCCCCACACCAATTTATGACCTTCTCTTTGCTTTGTTTGGTCACTTTCATTATTTTTTTCATTCTTCCTCTTAAAGCGAGACAAGCTCACAATTTTTTAGGATTTGTTGCCAGTTAAGCTCTAAAAGGCTTTGCTTCTTTCTTTTTTTAATTCTTTCTTCCTAAAGTTGGTGCAGTCTTTGTCGATCCACGTTTCGGTTTTACTCATTTACAAATTTCGTTTTTATCTTCAAAAGTTCTATTTTGATGTGTTTCTTTTTGGAATTGTCTCGTATTATTTATTTTCAATTTTAATTAACTTTGATTAATTTACTTTTTTAATTTTTATTTTATTTTTATACTATTATTTATATATATAATTTATTATATATATATATATATATATATATATATATATATATATATATATATATATATATATATATATATATATATATATATATATTATATATATATATATATATATATATATATAATATATATATATATATATATATATATATATATATATATATATATATATATATATATATATATATATATATATATAATATATATATATATTATATATATATATATATAATATATATATATATATATATATATATATATATATATATATATATATATATATATATATATATATATATATATATATATATATATATATATATATATATATATATATATATATATATATATATATATATATATATATATATATATATATATATATATATATATATATATATATATATATATATATATATATATATTATATATATATATATATATATATATATATATATATATATATATATATATATATATATATATATATATATATATATATATATATATATATATATATAATTATTTTATTTTTTCCTATTTTGTGTATAATTTTAATTTTTTATCTTATTTTGCTTCGTCTTGTTATCATCCCTTTTCTCTTTTTTTTTTTATCTCTTTAAATTTTCCCTAAATACATTTTCGTTTCCCATTAGTTTTAATTTTTGGATTTTCTATTTAAATTTCATCATTGAAGTCCCTTACGAACGCCTCCTTAGGAAAGGTTTTCGAGTTGCTCAGGTGGCGTTTGTCTATTTTGCTCCTGGAAACTGCTCATCAGTTTACTTTTCTCAGCAATTAAAAGCAATCAGCTTTGTGCTATTTAGAAAGGACATATGCGTGCCATCAAATGACTTTGTGACAGTCTTTTCCATGTTTCTCCTAAGTGTCTACCATCCATTTCATTCTTAAGACACTTTAAATAACTTCAGAATATCTCATAAAATTCAAGTTAGAGAAAAACTATATATTTATTACATATATATATATATATATATATATATATATATATATATATATATATATATATATATATATATATATATATATATATATATATATATATATATATATATATGTGTGCGTGCATGTGTGTTTGTTTTGTATGAGTGTGTGTGTTTTGTGTGCTTTTGTGTGTCCTTCATTTTATGTGCGAATGTGTATTTATGTGCATTAGGAAAGTGATTTTCCCATTTTAAAATATATCTTTAAAAGTTTCTACAAATCATTTGTCAGGTTCTTGATGTCTTTTACAATCACATCAGCAACTTTTTTTTTTTTTTTTTTTTTTTTAATTTTTAATTTTTTTTTTTTTTTCTCAGCTTTTCCGTTATTCTTCGTTTCTTTTTTTTTGAAGAATTAATATCTTTATGTGGTCATTACGATGACTTTTTTTCCTGACTTTAATTTTCCTTTTTCACATCCCCCCCCCCCCTCCCCTCTCTTATACTGAATGAAAAAAGAAATTTAAAAAAAAAAAATCCAATTTTTCCTTTACTGCATATGGGGGAAAAATTATTTTAAGTAAAGTATTGAATTTTCCTTTTTTTTTTCAAAAACTTTGGTTACTTTATTTTTTAAATATCACTGAAAAATTAATCACACATTTATCAGTATATATTATATATATATATATATATATATATATATATATATATATATATATATATATATATA
>SEYY01020903.1:37500-50000 GCA_009176605.1 Armadillidium nasatum | reverse complement strand
ATATATATATATATATATATATATATATATATATATATATATATATATATATAATATATATATATATATATATATATATATATATATATATATATATATATAATATATATATATATATATATATATATATATATATATATATATATATATATATATATATATATATATATATATATATATATATATATATATATATACTTCTAAGATGGCTAAATAAATGGAGAATAACAAAATATCATTATTAACACTCGAAAACAATTTTTAAGTAAAGTAAGTTATGTACTAATAAAGAATTCAAAATCCCCATTTTTGATCTTCCTGTAATGATGATTATGATAATAATGATAATGATGATTTTGACAATAATTATAAAGCAAGAAAATAAAATTAATACTCTATCTCTCTCTCTCTCTCTCTCTCTCTCTCTCTCTCTCTCTCTCTCTCTCTCTATATATATATATATATATATATATATATATATATATATATATATATATATATATATATATATATATATATATATATATATATATATATATATATATATATATATATATATATATATATATATATATATATATATATATATATATATATATATATATATATATATATATATATATATATATATATATATATATATATATATATATATATATATATATATATATATATATATATATATATATATATATATATATATATATATATATATATATATATATATATATATATATATATATATATATATATATATATATATATATATATATATATATATATATATATATATATATATATATATATATATATATATATATATATATATATATATATATATATATATATATATATATATATATATATATATATATATATATATATATATATATATATATATATATATATATATATATATATATATATATATATATATATATATATATATATATATATATATATATATATATATATATATATATATATATATATTTATGTGATTCGGCTGTCGTTGGGAGTGGTCATACTTATAAAAAGATGAGAGAAAGAAAAGAAAAGAATCGGATGGAACATTGAGAAGAGAAGAGAGGAGTTTGGATTAGGCGAGAGGGCTGGATTATGCGAGGAAAGTCAAAAGCAAGGGCAACAGGACTAGCAACCCGGTCCGATATTTATTGCTTACTGCTTTAACAACTCAAGGACCAGAATGGGAAACTAAGGCTCCGAAAAGCATGATCTTCTTGAGATAGCTTTTTAAGTTAGTATTTAGAGGTTAGATAGAGAAGGTGCTAATCCCACTGTAAACTTGAAAACTCAAGGACTGGCACTGAAACCAACGAGCAGAAAAACATTATCTTTTAGAACACTCTTGCGGAAGACTTGAAGAGACAGGACAAGATGCAGAGATAAGAAGGTGATCGGATGAACCCAGAGGAGGAAAAAGTTTAACAGTGTAAGGAGAAGGATAAGAATTTTGGAAAAGATTAAGTATGTTGGATTCAGGGATCCGGGTAGGAAGATGCACCAACTGCTCAAGGTTGTTCTGGATAGAAAAGTTGTAAGCGAGTTCACCAGCTGGATCATTAGAACTAGATGAAAGCCATTAGCAGTTATGAACATTGAAGTCACCTAACATGATGTTTCGGAGAAAGGAGAACAAGAAAGAATGTGTTCTATTTTGGAGTTAAGATCGTTGAAGAATTTTAGATAGTCTGTAGAGTTAGGAGATAAGTAGACAGAACAGATTAATTTAGTTGTAGAATTGGAAGAAAGTTTAAGCCATAAAATAGAGAATTCAGAAGACTCCAAATTATAGACACTTGAACAGACAACATCGTTGCGCGCATATGAGCAAGATCCGCCTTTAGCTGAAAATTGAGGATAGAGACAGTAGGAGGAAACAAATTAGGTCTTTCTGTCAGAGCACCCAAACACCTGAGTTTCGGTTAAAAATAATGAAGTTAATGAAAAAGGAAGGTGCACTTGGGCAAGTCGTCATACAGGTCTTGGTGGCACCAACCCCATCACCGGAGGCCACCAACTACCAAGTGGTGATGGGGGAAGGAGTGGATGAGGGGGCATTCTATGGATGCCGCCCCTCGAAGTGTCTCCGAGGCAGCTTTATGTTTCGCCATTGTAGTTGTTACTTTGAAGGTAATGTACGTGTAAGCGCTTGTAAATTTGTGGGAATATGATAAGGCAGTCTCGGGAAGGAGAAGTGGGAGAATAGAAACTACGATGTGAGACGAGGGTACACTAGAAACCCTCTGAGAAAGTGGAACGCGAAAAGGAACGAACCAAAGGGCAATGGAGTGAAACGGAATGGTCTAGCTCACCCTAGCACCCTATCATCGCTTCGGATATATATATATATATATATATATATATATATATATATATATATATATATATATATATATATATATATCCGTGTGTGTGTGTGTGTGTGTGTGTGTGTGTGTGTGTGTGTGTGTGTGTGTGTGTGTGTGTGTGTGTGTGTGTGTGTGTGTGTGTGTGTGTGTGTGTGTGTGTGTGTGTGTGTGTTGAATAAACTTATGTTGCCTTTGTTCTGTTTAAAATCTTAATCCTTTTTTGATTTTGGTCAAGTTTTCCAAGAGAGTAAATCCTAGTTTTTCACAAAGGTTATCATTTTTATTTAGCTAAATCCTTGTTGATTCAATAAAATAGCATGATACAATATATATATATATATATAATATATATATATATATATATATATATATATATATATATATATATATATATATATATATATATATATATATATATATATATATATATATATATATATATATATATATATATATATATATATATATATATATATATATATATATATATATATATATATATATATATATATATATATATATATGTATGTGTGTGTGTGTGTGTGAATGTGTGTGTTTGTATTTGGGTTTATGTTGGTGTGTGTTAATGTATGTTTGTTGATTAAAGATCACAGATGTATTGATATTTGCTCAATTATTCCACATTTCATTAATTAATTATGAGAAGTTATTGCATACAAAACATTTGTTGAAGAAAAACAATCGAAGGTTAATTAAACATGCACAAATAATATCTACAATTATTAAAAAACAATTATCATTCAGATTTTATTTCTTTTTTATTTATTATTTTTTTTTTTTTTTTTTTTTTTTTTTTTTTTTTTTTTTTTTTTTTTTTTTTTTTAATAAATTAATTTTTTAACAAATAATAATATAAATTAACATATATATACTATATATATATATATATATATATATATATATATATATATATATATATATATATATATATATATATATATATATATATATATATATATATATATATATATATATATATATATATATATATATATATATATATATATATATATAATAAACATGAAATATCTAACAATACATTTGTTAAAAGGGTCTCTATCTGCATGTAAGATTGTTAATAACTCTGGTATCAGTATTCACACGGTCATAGGACTGATGACCTAAATTTAGCCTCTTGCATATATAAGATGGAAGAATAATTGTGTTGTCAATCTGAATGATGGATGACGTATTTCACAGCATAAACAACTACGATCTTGGAAATTTAGCAAAGTCGTTTATAACATATGATACCAAAACTATGATCCAAAATATACTCGACAGACAAGTTTGTTTATATTTTGAGAAACAATTCCTTATTAAAAATCAATTGTTTGCTACATATGCTGAATTTAAGATTTCATTCCTATCTCTCTTTGTGGAGTCCATGCATTCAGTATAATTTTATTAGTAATTTGTGACCTTGTGACGATTATATATATATATATATATATATATATATATATATATATATATATATATATATATATATATATATATATATATATATATATATATATATATATATATATACTGTATTGGCTGGCAATGCCCTCAAACGAAGTCACAGCTAGAAATATCACTAAGAGTATTGCAATTGGTAACTCTTTTCTTCATTTTACATATTTGAAAGCTCCAATAATGTTTGGAAAAATCTAATCACAAAAAAATTCTTTTAGCAAAACACATTTTTCTGCAAAGATTTCAAAGCTAAAATTTTTCTCGTCGTCTGATTAAAAAAATATTATTGTGTTTTTGATGCATTTTTATAATCTATTTTATTACTTTCACTCGGATATAAAAATTAATAAAACTCATCGTCTGCGCATATATATATATATATATATATATATATATATATATATATATATATATATATATATATATATATATATATATATATATATATATATATATATATATATATATATATATATATATATATATATATATTATAGTGACGTATGTGACGTCTGCATCCGCAGTTCATGATTTTGCAATATCCGCATCCACAAAAATTAAATGCGAAAGTTGTAGATGTATAAAATTTTGAAGTTATTAATTTGTTGTCTAAGGTTTAATTAATTTTTTTAGTTAGCATGAATAGGAATATATTAATATAATATATATATATATATATATATATATATATATATATATATATATATATATATATATATATATATATATATATATATATAATATATATATATATATATATATATATATATATATATATATATATATATATATATATATATATATATTATATATATATATATATATATATATATATATATATATATATATATATATATATATATATATATATATATATATATATATATATATATATATATATATATAATCTTCCTTTCCTCCTCTTATTCGTTCTGATGGTTCTGTGAGTAAGACTCCAACTGAAAAGCCTCATGTTCTCTTTTAAGTCAACCTGTGATTGCATTTCATCAGGTTCAAGGGTTTCTGAAATCTATGAACGTTAGGAAGGTAAGCGGCCTGGAGGGCATTTTTCCAGAGTTTAAAGGAGTATTTTTTGAGCTTTTGTGCTTCGTTCAACTTTTCTCTCTATGCCTCAATACTAGTATATTCCCTTAGTGTTGGAAGTGCGCATTAGTTCTACCAATTCCGAAGAAAAGAAGCCGCTCTGATCCTTCTAACTATCACCCTATAGCTCTCTCTTGCATTCTGTCTAAGATCTTTGAAACACTTCTCAACTCTCATTTCTTGGCTCATCTGGAATCTATTCCCTTTTTCCTGATCATAAGTATAGCTTTAGACGTTCGAGGTCTACTAGCGATATACATATTTTCCTATCTCACAGATTTATGGTGTTCTGTGTGGTGTCGCTTGACATATCTAAGGCATTTGACTTTGTATGGTATGAGACATTGCTTTGGGTTACCTCCTTCTCTAGCTTTTTTTCTAATCGTTCCATTTCGGCTGTTGTTGATGGGGAGACTTCTTCTTTATTTCCTGTCAATATCACCCGTCTTTTAGATAATGTAGAGTCAAAAGCTAAACGACATAAATTGTTCCGCTCTTTCTAATCCAATTGACTCTTTATCTTTGCGACGTGACGTTGGTGCCTTGTCTTTTTTTTTATAGATACTAGAGCGGCAAATACTCGAGGGAACTATCCATTCGTATACCTCTGCCTTTACGACGACCTCGTAGCACAAGGGGTGCATTGTCTGCACATAAATTTTGTGTGGACATAGTTTAAAGGAGACTTGTCCGCTGTGATGCCTCCTTCTTTCCAGCCTCCTCTGTTTTGTGGAATTTTCTCCCATTTTTTGTTTTTCCTGCCGAATTTAATCTCAATTACTTTAAAGTCCACGTTTGTGCTCCCCTATACTAAATTTGCGTTAGGTGGAACTGGGATTTTTCAAATTCTCTTATTGATCTAACATTCCCTCTTTGAATAGGGCTCTGCCCGTGAAGTGGTGACGATAGTATATATATATATATATATATATATATATATATATATATATATATATATATATATATATATATATATATATATATATATATATATATATATATATATATATATATATATATATATATATATATATATATATATATATATATATATATATATATATATATATATATATATATATATATATATATATATATATATATATATATATATATATATATATATATATATATATATATATATATATATATATATATACCATATGGCCTTTACATTTAGGAACGTAAACATCCGCATCGCGGATGTGGAACATTAAAAATCCACATCCGCATTAGCATCCTACGGATGTGACAAAGTAGACATCCGATACATCATAAATATATATATATATATATATATATATATATATATATATATATATATATATATATATATATATATATATATATATATATATATATATATATATATATATATGTTCATATGAGTAAAAGTCATTTTAGCATTAATTTAATTTGAATTTAATTTGACCTGGTGGCAATAGCTACTCCAGCCAGGTGAAGAATGTTTAAAGAAATATGGTAACGTCTACTGTTCACTTTTTTCTTTACTCTCCGAGAGAGGGGATCAATATGGTAAGGATACTCTACAACATAAACAACTAACTTATTTTCAATGAAATTGTTTTATCCCATTCATTGGCAAATTATGTAAATTAAATTACTTAATAAGTGAGAGACGAAATTTATTAAATTTTCAGATTTATCTCTTCTTCTTCTTTGATGGGAGAAAGAAGAAAAATATCGCCCAATTATTTTCCAAATCTTCATTCAAAATTAAAATCGACTCAGAATAGAAAGTCATCCTAAAAATTTCGTCTTTTGACAAAAATCTTTTTAGGGAAAAAATTTTTTAGGCCGATTATATGCCAAAAGAAAGGTCTCCTTCAGCCATCCCAAATCCGCAATAAAAATGAAATGGAGGAAGACTCATTTGAAAAGTGTTATCTTTATTTTGCAAAATTTCTGTGACATCCAATTCGTAATAACATTTTGTTTGGCAAAAGATATTTGGAATCAAGCCGTGGAATTCCAATCTTGAATAATTTAGAAAATTTTATAATTTAGTTTTCTTCTATCTGTCTTTGTCAAAATTTTAAAGCAATTTGAAAATTTAAGGGAGCTCGGATATTTTTTTTGGCTTTTTTTTTTGTTTTTTTGTTTTGTTTTGTTTTTATTTTCTAGAATAAAAAGTTCGTTTTTTTTTTTTTTTTTTTTTTTTTTTTTTTTTTTTTTTTTTTTTTTTTTTTTTTTTTTTTTTTTTTTTTTTTTTTTGCCGATTTTTATTTTCTAAAATAAAATATTTATTTATAAAATACAAAAATAAAATTTGGAATAGCTTCATTATCGGGCGACATAAGCATTTCCTAATTCTATGTATACCTTTTTTTTTGATTCGGAGATAGCCACCCATTCATCTTTTTCGGTGTTTTTTTTTCCCCCCTTAGCAGAAATTGTCCAAATTTTCAAGAACTCTGGAAGAAAGGTGTAGTTAAAGATTCATCATAAGACATTCTTGACTAAGAAAAAAAATGCAAGGAAAAATGCCCCCCCAAAAAAAAAAAAAAAAAAAAAAAAAGTTTAAAATTTTTTTTTTTTTTTTCCAAATTTCAATGCATCTCTAGTTTTTTTTTTTTTTTTTTACTGGGATGGATATTAAAAATGTCTTCTGATAAATCTTCTGAGAAATTCTTCTTCTGAATCAAAGTGTACTATTTATTACAGATATATAAGTGAATAAGCCAGATCTTTCTTTCTTTACGTTACCGAACCACGGACTTCGATAATTAAAATTTTTGGTCAAAAGCAAAAAGGGCAGTCACATTTGAAAACAATATATATATATATATAAATATATATATATATATATATATATATATATATAATATATATATATATATATATATATATATATATATATATATATATATATATATATATATATATATATATATATATATATATATATATATATATATATATATATATATATATATATATATATATATATATATATTATATATATTTATTATAATATATATATATAATATATATATATATATATATATATATTATATATATATATATATATATATATATATATATATATATATATATATATATATAGTTTTCAAATGTGACTGCCCTTTTTGCTTTTGACCAAAAATTTTAACTATCGAAGTCAGTGGTTCGGTAACGTTAATTAATAGAGAATATCTCTGCAATATCAATTATTCACGATTTCATTTTTCATCATCTTTATTTCAATATCAGAAATAAATGCTTCGATTTCATATAAATAAAACTAAAAATATTTTACAGATTCAGAAATAAATTTTTTCAGAGAGGAAGTTAATCTGTTTTCAAATTCATTAATACTGAGAAGTAATTCAAGTTCTATAAAATAATGAATTGTAAAAAAAAAAAAAAAAAAAAAAAAAAAAAAAAAAAAAAAAATAAAAAATAAAAAATAAAAAATAAAACATTGAAAAAAAATAAATAAAATGAAATAAAAACGAAGATTTCATTTTTAAAATAAAATTTTAAAAAATGAAATGATACCATTCTTTCAGTCACAAATTACACACTTCTTATTAAATAGAAAATATTTTGGGCATCTTCGGTACCATATATATATATATCATATATATATATATATATATATATATATATATATATATATATATATATATATATATATATATATATATATATATATATATATATATATATATATATATATATATATATATATATATATATATATATATATATATATATACTGTATACAGGGTGAGTCGGGAGGAATGGACCAAACTCAAGAAGTGGATTGTACACAGGATAATACTGTAAAAAAACACATATGTTCATATCCGATTTGCATTTCTTTTCATTTTATAAGCGTTATGACAATTAAGCAAAATATCATACATTAACATTTGGGTTATCATAGTGTTAATTTAATAAATGTTCGAAAATACCGCCATTGACCTCTAAACATTTTCTACTTCGTCTACGAAGCTTCATAAATGCTCGAAAACAAATGACAGCCAGACGAGAAGATAAAATTAATTGTACCTTACTGCTAATGTGTCAGTGTATTATGACAGTGATTACATGTTCATTTTCGAGTTTGTACCATTAAAGCGTTACAAAATGCCGAACACCTATTCCCATCTGGAATATGCAAATATGTTGTTTGTGTATGGGTTTTGCAATGAGAGTGCTGCTGTTGAAGAATATCTTCAACGGTTTCCCCATCACAGACATCCTAATAAAAAAGTTTTCATCAGAGTTTTCAACAAACTGTGAAAGACAGGAACACTTCCCAGTGCTGATATAACATCCGAACGAGATACTCGCCAAGGTTTAGAAGAAGTAGAAAATATTCTGGATCTAGTAGAAGATCCAACGACCAGTTCACGTAAAATTGCTACTCAGTTGGACATTCTACAAAGAAAAGTAATAAACACACTCCACGAGCAAGGCTTATACCATTACCCATGAACAGATAGTGCAACACTTACAACGGTAAGTTTATGCTAAACATTTGGAATTTTGTCGGTGGATAAATAATAATGATCGTATTTTACCGCGCATACTTTTCACGGATGAAGCAACGTTTACCCGCGACGGCATTAATAACACTTGCAACAGTCATGTGTGGGCAGACGAAAATCCCCACGCAGCAGTCGAGAACAATTTTCAAAATAGGTTTACGGTAAACGTGTGTATAAACGATGGGTATTTAATTGACCCTTTCATATTTGAGAATCACGTGACAGGAGACAACTATTTCGAATTTTTACAAAATGAATTACAAGGGTTGTTGGAGAATGTTCCTCAAAACATCTGAATGCATATGTACTTAAAGCATGATGGAGCACCCGCACATTTCGCTCGCCAGGTCAAGAAACATTTGGACGGAAGGTTTCCAGAGCATTGGATTGGTCGCGGTGGTTCCAATTAGGTGGCCTCCAAGAAGTCCAGACCTCACAGTATTTTGAACCAGCCCCGTAAACAAGTAATCTAGCATACTAGATTATTGTTTATGGGGCTGGTTCAAAACTGACGTATACAGGGTAAAAGTGGACACTCTGGATGCACTAATTCGACGTATTCAAAATGCTGCAGGCGTTATTAAAGGAAGACATGAAGCAATCAGGAGAGCAACAGCCGCCCTTTTAGACGAAGAAGAAAATGTTTAGAGGTCAATGGCGGTATTTTTGAACATTTATTAAACTAACACTATGATAACCCAAATGTTAATGTATGGATATTTTGTTTAATTGTCATCACGCTATAAAATGAAAACAAATGTAAATTTGTGTTTGTATTTTTTACATTATTATCCTGTGTACAATCTACTCCTTCAGTTTGGTCCTTTCCTCCCGACTCACATTATATATATATATATATATATATATATATATATATATATATATATATATATATATATATATATATATATATATATATATATATATATATATATATAATATATATATATATATATTATTATTTATTTATTTTGCGTGTGTGTGTGTTATGCGTTTGCATAGTTCTCAAAACACTCATGTACTTCAACACCATTCTAGAGTATTTTACACAGCTCATCAGTATTAAAAGTTTTGAAGGCAATTTAATCTCCCATAAATCAACAAGAGTCTAATGCCTTTCTAAGTCGCTTTGAGACTCCCTCTTCCAGTTTTGTGTTTTGGAGAGGCATCTTTTTATTGGAGGATGTCTTTCATAGTGCCAACTCTTCCTTATTAAAGCAATCCTTCAAAAGGAGTTCTCAGCTGGTAAAGGATTCGGGAAGAGCTAAAAGGGAGCTAAAAGGAATTTTCTTTCCCCAACTCCGTCATATTATTTCTCTCATATATCATCAAGTGAAGGAAAAAACTGAGAAAGAAATACCAAAAAGTTAGCGAACAGTCAAGAATTATCTTTTACGTGATTAACTTATGAGAAATTATTAAAACGTGTCTAGGATTATCGACCTTTCTTAATTAATCTGTTTTAAAGCAATCTAGAGCATAAAGCATTTAGTTAGAAAAACTTAAGAAAATGAATAAAATATAAATTTAATACAATTTTAATGGTATTTGATAAGTTTTAAGGAAATAGTCATATTGAAAAATTGATTCAAATTTGAAAATACACTGATATTTTCGTAAATATAAAAAACAAATCAAAGAATATATATATATATATATATATATATATATATATATATATATATATATATATATATATATATATATATATATATATATATATATATATATATATATATATATATATATATATATATATATATATATATATATATATAGTGGAATCTTCTTAGTCGAACGCACGTTAACTCAAACATCTTGTAATTCGAACAGATATTTATTTCATTTTTTGCCTTGTAATTCGAACAGAAATTTGCAACTGGCTAGTCACGGTATTAAAACAAATTCTTAAAAAAGGTAAAGTGAAATATTTAACTTTATATACGTGTACATGTATTTTTCATTATGCTAAATTCTGTTTATATGTTATTTATAATACATGTATTTAATGATAATTTATTAATTATAATATTTACAATAAATTCTAATGAATTTAGATGCCTTTCAATGTAAAGAAATATATTTTTTTTTTTAAAATACGAAATTGAAGTACTCAGAAACGGATTAAATGATTTAACATGTATTTCAGTGACAAAATCTGCTTTGTAATCCGAACCATTTGTAATTCGAATTCGGATTAAGTTTGAGTTACTAGGTTCCACTGTATATATATATATATATATATATATATATATATATATATATATATATATATATATATATATATATATATATATATATATATATATATATATATATATGTTTGTTTGTATGTATGTATTTATGTATGTATGGTAGTGAAGTTTTATTGTTTGTATAAAAAGAAGAAAGAATTTTGTAAGAGAAAAAAAGTCGCTTGAGAGCCTCAAACGACGTTGCAAAAGAAATGCTCCAAAATTGAAGGCGTTTCATTGGCCGAGTTTTACGTCAATTTTTATGGTTTCCTTCACTTTCTTTCCTTTTTCTTTCTCTCACAAATTTTAAAGTTCATACATACACAAATACACACACACGCACATATACACATATATGAGTACCAACACGATATATATATATATATATATATATATATATATATATATATATATATATATATATATATATATATATATATATATATATATATTATATATATATATATATATTATATATATATATATATATATATATATATATTTATATATATATATATATATATATATATATATATATATATATATATATATATATATATTTATTCTAGATGAACAATTTAATTTTAGTGGTTAGCAGACCATGACGGTATTATAATATAAAAATAAAGACATTCTTTAACCTATTATTTGATATTGGGTGAAGTGTAACGTGCAATAAAACTTGACCATAGAATTGTTTATTTATGAACTGGATATATATATATATATATATATATATATATATATATATATATATATATATATATATATATATATATATATAATAT
>SEYY01020903.1:25000-32500 GCA_009176605.1 Armadillidium nasatum | reverse complement strand
TAATAATAATAATAAAAATAATAATAATAATAATAATTAAGAACTGTGTCTATTGTAATAGCGATAGTACAGAGAGAGTGAGGCAACATTTCGACAAGCAGAAAGAGGCTGCAGAGAGTTAGTGAGAGCATAAGAGTTTATAAAATAGAAAGCCCTAGACTACACTTTTTCGAGTACAGCTGTATGAGTGGAACCACCTCAGATGTGTGAAGCGTATTCCATACAGGGGCAAAGAACAACACTGTAAAGAGAAATTCCTTAAGCTTCTCAGAACACCCAACATCTTAGAAGCTTATTTAGGAAGAAAAATAATAAGATCTTCCTAAGA
The DNA here is from genome assembly GCA_009176605.1 of Armadillidium nasatum. Taxonomy (NCBI): domain Eukaryota; kingdom Metazoa; phylum Arthropoda; class Malacostraca; order Isopoda; family Armadillidiidae; genus Armadillidium; species Armadillidium nasatum. The sequence continues at coordinate 32,172 of SEYY01020903.1, read as the reverse complement.
AAGATCCAGTGGAAAAGAGAAAGACTGAAAAACTTAAAGACAGACGAAGATTTGAGTTTGTGTCTTCTAAGATATCATAGCTGTGTGGAAGGTTATGTAAAGTAAGGAGATGGAGTAATTGAGTTTTTGAGGCATTGAAAACAACGGACAGAAAGAGACTGCAGAGTTAGTGAGAGCGAAATATTATATGTAATCTGCTATTGGAGATTCGAACAATAACCTTTACGACTGTAAGTCAAAGCGCTAACCACCACACCACGTGGTGTGATGATTAGCGCTTTGACTTATCATCGTAAAGGTCAGGGTTCGAATCCCCAATGGCAGATTGGAAATTTTAAAAATTTCACTCCACGGGTTATGTGGTTTCATACTTATATATATATATATTATTTTTTTTTTTATGTCTCCTCTGGTGGGCAAAGGCCGGAGGCCTACCAAATTCCACCAGAGTTGGGAAAAATTCGGGATCTGATCGCTAATGGCCAACTTGACTCGATACACGGCGTTTAAAAGTGTACAAGTCAAAGGAAGTTGGGAAAACAGATAAAGAGAGTGTGTTCCAGACTTTACCAGTAGAATACATGTAAGAGTGAGCATAGCGGTTAAGTCTGGGGTCAGAGAGTTGGACAGAGAAAGGATGAGACTGTGTAGAAAGTCGTGTCGCACGAACCCTTCTCAATGGAGGATGTATGCGACGTAAGATTTCAAAAGAGCAATGTCCGTTGTAATAGCGATAATATAGAGAAAGTGATGCAACAATTCGGCGGGAAGAAAACGACTGGAGAGAGTTGTAAGAGCAGGAGAATCGATGAGACGAAAAGCCCTAGACTCCACCTTATCAAGAATAGCTGTATGTGAGGAACCACCCCAGATGTGAGAGGCGTACTCCATACAGGAGTAAATCCAGATTTCAATATATATATATATATATATATATATATATATATATATTATATATATATATATATATATATATATATTATATATATATATATATATATATATATATATCAAGGGCGGCTCGTGACGTCGTTGCAGGTTTGTGCAACTACCACTATGTGCAGCTAGCTATAGCTAGTGTGCAATTGTTATTTATTACTTTTTATTTCTTAATTTTTTAATAGAATTAAATATTTAAAAAATTGAATCTTATTATAATAACACTCCAATGAAGCGTTATTAAATGTAAAAAAAAGAAAAAGAAAAAAAAAAGTCATACAATTTTGATTAGTTATTGTAAATGAAGAATATACTGTATGTGGTTGCAAAAATTTTGAAATCGCATCGTTAATATAACAGACTAGTAAATTATGAGTGCACACTTGCAACTCGAGCGTTTCTATTCAGTACGATGTGGTGGGTTGCAAATGAAATGTAATCGATCGTACAAACCTTCGTTTATAGCGCAAGAAACATTGTGAAAGAAATTTTAAGAAAGTATACATAATTCAATTTTTGTTCTTCACAGTTTAGAAGATTTATATATTTATTATTTTTATTATGCTTATACTTAATAATAATAATAATAATAATAATAATAATAATAATAATAATAATAATAATAATAATAATAACGATATTAATAAAAATAATAATAATTATTATTATTATTATTATTTATATTATTATTATTATTATTATATTATTATTATTATTATTATATTATTATTATTTTTATTATATATTATTATTATTATTATTATTATTATTATTATTATTATTATTATTATTATTATTATTATTATTATTATTATTATTATTATTATTAAAATTATTATTGCTATTATTATATAAATAAGTTTTCATAGTATAGAGACTCTTCAATGTTTTCGAGCAAAATATTCCTTCTTGGGAATAATATGCACATAATTCGACAAAGTTATAAAGGTTAATATGATTATTAGGTTTAAATGCAAAAAAAAAAAAATAATTTATTGTATATTAGGTAGGCATAATTTCTCCTGCCTTTCAATCTTCAGTATGTATGCTACGTATAATATTGTTATCCACACGTGCTACAATACTAAGACAATCCCGTTTTCTTTTATGAAGATATATAAGTAAAATCTCATTGACACACACTTAGCGTCTTGACTTTAGTTGTAGGGTTTGAATGTATTTAGTGTATTTTACTAATAATTTAGTGTTTACTAATAATTTAGTATTTAGTGTAATATACAATTTAATTTATTGTATATTAGGTAGGCATAATTTCTCCTGCTTTTCAATCTCAGTATGTTTGCTACGTGTAATATTTTATGCTTTTATTGGAAAGTAACAGGAATTTAATTTTTTAAAAACTTTTTAAGATTAATGTTTTCCTTATATATATATATATATATATATATATATATATATATATATATATATATATATATATATATATATATATATATATATATATATATATATATATATATATATATAATTGCATGTGTGAAATTTCAGATGCAACCACCTATAAATTTTACCACGAGCCGTCTCTGATATATATATATATATATATATATATATATATATATATATATTATATATATATATATATATATATATATATATATATATATATATATATATATATATATATATATATATATATATATATATATATATATAAGATAGTTTATTATAAATTTTGGCAAAGTATCTGCATTGATGCAAAGTTTTAAAACCATAAATCAAGAGATAAACTTTCTTTCCAAATGACGCTAAATTAAATCCAAATTTCAAAAAAATAAAAAAATAAAAAAAATAAAAAATTATTGCGGACGAATTTCTTACTCTAAGTTTGTGAACGTATGAACTATATTATTGATTGCTATTAGAAATTAAAATAATAATTTTATTTCTCTTAATTTATAAATGACAATTTATTTGGATATTTATCTTATAAGAGTTAGAACTATATATAATCTTATACACACGCATATATTATATATATATATATATATATATATATATATATATATATATATATATATATATATATATATATATATATATATATATATATATATATATATATATATATATATATATATTTGTATGGATATGTGTGTATGTTATGTTTCTGTTTTTGTATTTGTACTGAAGTGTGTTGGCGCCTACACGAAAACTATTCGTCAAGTTCATCTATCTAAATATTTCCCCGAATTTTTCTCTGAATTTTTTTAGGATAAAAGAAAAAAAGAATGAGGAAAAAAATTGCTTCTGGAGCTCATTCATCAAAATATATCTAGATATATATGTTAAGTTTTGCCAATATTACTCATCCAGTTCACGATACTCAATCTCTTCTCCTTGATTGTAAATATATATATATATATATATATATATATATATATATATATATATATATATATATATATATATATATATATATATATATATATATATATATATATATATATATATATATATATATAGCGATATAATAAAGCTACCTCTGAAATTTTTCGAGGAGCGGCATCCAAAGAATGCCCTTCAACCTCCATCCCTCACCCTATCATCTCTTGGGAATTGGCGACCTCCAATGATTGAGACGGTGCCGTCAAGAATTCGCGTCCGGCTTGATCCAGTGCACTGTCTTCTTTTTTTATTAATTCCTGCAACATTCACGGTCTTTTTTCTAATTTTTCTTAGTCAAACACAACCACTCTTCTTGTAAACCTCATCTCTTTTTCTTTACCGAAACTCAGATACTTTGGTGAGATGACAATAAGCTATTCTATTACCTCCTACTATTTCTATCCTCAATTTTCAGCCAAAGTCAGATGTTGACATATGTGGGCAATGATGTTGTTTGTTCTCGTGTCTCTAATTTTGAGTCTTTTGAATTTTCTACTTTATGGCTTAAGCTCTCTTGTATTTCTACTACTAAATTTATCTGTTCTGTCTATTTATCTCCTAATTCTACGGAATATAAAAATTCTTCAACTATTTCAACTACAAAATAGAACACATTTTTTCTTCTTCTTTTTGAAAAATCATCATTTTAGGTGATTTCAATGTTCACTACCACCAATGGCTTTCATCTTGTTCTCATGATCAATTTCGTGATCTCGCCTACGACTATTCTATCCAGAACAACCTTGAGCAGTTGGTGCAACTCCCTACCAGTATCCCTGAGAGTCTTGGTGATTAACTCAACATACTATATCTTTTCTTTACCTCTTATTCTTGTCAATGCTGTTAGACTCTGGGTTCATCCGATCACCTTCATATCTCCGTTTCTTGTTCTGTCTCTTCAAATCTTTCGCTAGAACGACCACGCCTTTGGCGAGGAGACGTTTCTAGCATATTGGTGCTTCTAACTAGTCTGTCTATATATATATATATATATATATATATATATATATATATATATATATATATATATATATATATATATATATATATATATATATATATATATATATATATATATATATATATATATATATATATATATGTAGCCAACAAAATTGTCGATACCTTTTGTGTACAATCTGAAAAAAAATATTTATTGTACTACAATATCTTTTAACAAATTATCGTACAATATAATAACTAAAATCTGAATTGAAGAAATGTGGATTTGGAAACTAAAAACTTTCCTAATTTCTGTACTCGGGATGCCAAAATTCTTTGCACGTCTGAGACAATGCCATCTTGTCTGAAAATGACCCAAAGGTTGTAAACTCTGATTAAAATCTTGAGAAATCGTGTCTTATGAAGTGGCATCGTAAGGGAATAAATGATAAAAAAAAAAAAATTCTATTTCCGATGTTTAAGGTAAATACTCGATGTTATTTAATGCCACAAGAAAAAATAAATTTTAGAAAGATCTTTTTATTGACAAGAAGAAAAATAACGACTCAAACTTTTGATGCTCCACAATTTTTATACCTTCTATATATATATATATATATATATATATATATATATATATATATATATATATATATATATATATATATATATATATATATATATATATATATATATATATATATATATATATATATATATATATATATATATATATATATTAGTGATGGATCGGATGTCATATTTTCCAATTTGCGGATGCGGATGTTGAAATTTCAAAAGTGCGGATACGGATGAGATGCGGATGCGGATGCGGATGCGGATGTTGAATTTTCGAAAGTGCGGATGCGGATGCGGATGCGGATGTTGAATTTTCGAAAAGTTCGGATGCGGATGCGGATGCGGATGTTAATTTTGATGAGGATGCGGATGCGGATGCGGATGTTAATTTTGATGAGGATGCGGATGGATGCGGATGCGGATGCGGATGTTAATTATATATATATATATATATATATATATATATATATATATATATATATATATATATATATATATATATATATATATATATATATATATATATATATATATATATATATATATATATATATATATATATATATATATATATATATATATATATTTCACTATCACCTTTCCCATTTTCGTGAGGTGGTGCCCGCCACAATTCCCTTACAAACATAACTATTCTTACCTTTCAACGCTTTCACCACCTCCCTCCATCTCTGTCTCCACAAATCTTCTACCCTCGTCTAAACTCAAATTCCTTCCATCAAAATCACTCTCACTCCATCCATCCATCTCCACTTCGGCCTTCCCCTCCCCCTATACCCTTCCCCTATCTACATCATATCTACGTACCTTGCCAACTATTCTGTTCTCTTTCATTCTTCACATATGTCCAAACCATTTTAGCACATCCTCCTCCTCTCTATCAATTACACTTTTCTTCCATTTACACATCTCCCTCATTCTTTCATTTCTAATCCTATCAATCCTTCTCAATTTATATATCGCTCTCAAATCTTTCATCTCAAAGACATTGAAACTTTTTCTCGACCGAGCACTTATCGTCTATGTTTCACACACATACAATACAGAAAACACATACATTCAAACATTCTTATCTTTATTTCTTTCGAAATTTTTCCTTTCTTCCATACTTTTCTTAGGCCCCCCAATACTTTCATTCCTTCTACCACTCTGTTCTTTATTCCTTTTTCCGTCCCACCCTTACCTTCCACCCAACATTACTAGATATTTGAATTCATTCACCTCCTCAAGTTTCCATTCTCACACTTCTACAAACCAATTCCTCCCTCCACATTTCCTCATCCCCACCTCCAATCCTCATAACTATATTCTTCGCTGGATTGAATTTCAATCTCGTGTTTGCACATTTCCCTTCAAACTCTCTCACAAGTATTCTTATCTTTTCTCCAGATTCTGCCACCAACACATGCCGCATCATCTGCAAAAAGTAAAACATTCACTTCACATTCACCCTCCATATTTCTCAACGTAAAACTCTTCCCTTCTCTCTCCATTTTTCTAAGTAAACCATTCATCAATAGATTAAATAACATGGAGATATTACAAACCCTTGTCTCAATCCCACTCCTATGCTAAACCTAATCCAGATAGTTCTCTCTTCACCCTCACTCTTGATCTACAATTCGCATATATATATATATATATATATATATATATATATATATATATATATATATATATATATATATATATATATATATATATATATATATATATATATATATATATATATATATATATATATATATATATATATATATATATATATATATATATATATATATATATATATATATATATATATATATATATATATATATATATATATATATATATATATATATATATATATATATATATATTATATATATATATATTGTGATGGATCGGATGTTATATTTTCTAATTTGCGGATGCGGATGCGGATGCGGATGTCGAATTTTGGAGAAGTGCGGATGCGGATGCGGATGCGGATGTTGAATTTTTGAAAGTGCGGATGCGGATGCGGATGCGGATGTTGAATTTCCGAAAGTGCGGATGCGGATGCGGATGCGGATGTTGAATTTTCGAAAATGCGGATGCGGATGCGGATGCGGATGTTGAATTTTTCAAAGTGCGGATGCGGATGTTGAATTTTTAAAAATGCGGATGCCATCACTTATATATATATATATATATATATATATATATATATATATATATATATATATATATATATATATATATATATATATATATATATATATATATATATATATATATATATATATATATATATATATATA
>SEYY01020903.1:20000-22500 GCA_009176605.1 Armadillidium nasatum | reverse complement strand
TCATTCGTTAAACTAAAAAGTCTTAAAATTTAATAACCGTACCTTATCCAGAGCTTTGCAAAACTGTCAACTCTGTTTTTATTTCATCCTCCTTCCCTTCTCTAATTTCTTCAGAAGATACAATTACTATCTCACTTTATGAAAAAACTAAACTCTTCCCTCAAAGTTTTGCAGTTTAATTCTTGTTTCAGTCGCTTTCAAAGAAATTTCCCTTTTTCACAACCCTTCAAATTATTTAAAACAAACTTTCTAGCTTCTTCTTCCTCTTCTCTCTCTCTCTCTCTCTCTCTCTCTCTCTCTCTCTCTCTCTCTCTCTCTCTCTCTCTCTCTCTCTCTCTCGGCAGAATCTAGCACAAAACACTGATTTCTGAGTTTCCCCATTTCGATTTCTATTCTTCTCTTTATAGTATTTTTCTTGATTTCCTTTACTGTCGTTTAATAACAGCTCCTGCAACTGTAGAAGTTTACCGTTCATCCTTTATATCTCAGAATTATGGTGTTTCACCGGGTTTTGTTTTATTCCATACTCTTTTCCTACTTTTTATTACTGAGCTTTTCATGTATTTATTCTTATTCTGACGACTCCGCCATTCAATAATCTGTTCATTTTTTTCAGTGGTTCTTCCATTTTATTCCTCTGTTTTGTAGATGATATATCCAGGCTACATTTGACTCTACACAACAGTATTTATAAATAGATCCTGTAAGTATTCCATTGTTCATCCTTCACGCATCATTCCTACATACATGTCCTAGCCTTCTGAAAATAACTTGGAGCAACTGAACTCTAATCTTTCTAGCAATTCTAACTGGAGCAGAGAAAGCACCTTTTATCTTTGTCTCAAAAATACAGTTCCGATACCTATCTTTTCAGCATAACTTTCCACACAACAACATCATCTTCGAATAGAAACACAACTCATAACTTCGTCTGTCCTCAATATTCTTGGTATTTTCTTTTCTCTTAGTCATTATCTGGAATGATCAAATAGTGACTTTCAGAAAACAAGTTTCTAACAGGTCGGCTATTCTGAGTCACTTTGAGAAATTTCTCACACCACTGCATGTGCTTACTTTATTTTGGTGCATAGTTATTTATTGTATCGAGTGTGCATTAAATCTCTACGGCGGTTCTATTATTAATAGTCTTCTTAAAAGGGAGGAGACTCTTTTTTCCTATTTTCAACTCCTTTACTATCACTAACTCTTTCCAATCTCTTTCTGTTCTTTGAAACATTGGTTCATTCTCCTCTTGCCATAACAAGTACAAGGTAGATTATTCTTTAGAAATCTCAAGTCACATACATTTTCATTTTAGGAGAGCTCTTTATTTATTAACATGATCGCACACTTTCTCTGTCTAACTCCGTGAGTCTAGAATCGTACGAAATTATAACTAATGCACGAACCCTTCTGATGAGTTTTAAACGCCTTCATCTATTTCCCCAGCTTCTTTTGATCTGCAAACTTTCAGACATCATGAATTGGTCTTTGTCTACCTCTTTTCTTACTTGTTATTGTCATTATATTTTACATACACATACACATACACACATACACACACACACACACACACACACACACATATATATATATATATATATATATATATATATATATATATATATATATATATATATATATATATATATATATATATATATATATATATATATATATATATATATATATATATAAGCGTATCCAATAATCGATTGTCATTGTTATGTGATATTATCAAAATAGAAAGGAAATTCAATATTGAAAAAGGTCTTCCGTTATTATTCTACAGATGAAAGTTTCAATTGAACTATCCCAGCTAATAAATATATATATATATACAGTATATATATATATATATATATATATATATATATATATATATATATATATATATATATATATATATATATATATATAATATATATATATATATATATATATATATATATATATATATGAAACACCATAAAGTAACCCATAAATAAAATAACTAAAAATTTTCAGAAAAATATGATAAAAATATCAAAAACTGTTACTTTTGTATATTGTTATTTAAATTCTTTATGTATTTTCCAGGAACGAAACATAAAAATCTAAAATGTTTGATGAATCAATTATTTAAATAATCCATATAATTGTTTTTTTCTACGAATTTGTTATCAGCAAAATAATTGTAGAGTATTTTTATTTCATATTTAATCACACTTCGCAATGCATGGGTTTATCATACAGTTAGTATGTTGGTCTATTCCTATCACAGTTCTTCATTGTTATATTTTTCATGACAATTATTTCTACGTGGTTCCATGCACATATAAAAAATAAACCTTATCCTCTCTCTCTCTCTCTCTCTCTCTCTCTCTCTCTCTCTCTCTCTCTCTCTCTCTCTCTCTCTCTCTCTCTCTCTCTCTCTCTCTCTCTCTCTCTCTCTCTCTCTCTCTCTCTCTCTCTCTTCTCTCTCTCTTCTCTCTCTCTTCTTTCTCTCTCTCTCTCTCTC
>SEYY01020902.1:97500-103060 GCA_009176605.1 Armadillidium nasatum | reverse complement strand
GTGCCATTCAGGCTAGAGACATTGGGTATCGACAGTGGAAAAATTCTCCTTCTCCTATCACTCTAGCTAATTTTCATTCAGATCGGAATCGTTGCAGGGATATTCTTCGACAAGCAAAGCAGACTTTCACCAAACGAAGTGTCTGAGCTCCTTAATTTCTCCTACTGAAAAATCTTTCGGCCTCTTTCAAAAAAATCTCCAACAATTTCTGTAAATCTTCCTTTTTCTCCTCTTATTCGCTCTGATGTTCTGTTGCTAAACACTCCAACTGAAGGCTAATCTCTTCGGCCTCCTATTCTCCTCTAATTCTACCCTGGACGACTCCGGCAATCCTCCTCCTACTTCTTCTCCTCTCAGAGGTCCCATGCCTTTGCCTGTGATTTCATTTGACCAGGTGCATGGGCTTCTGAAGTCTATGAACGTTAGGAAGGCAAGCGGCCCGGATGGCATTCCTCCCGGAGTTTTTAAGGGAGTGTGCCTCTGAGCTGGCTCCGTCCCTCGTTCAACTTTTCTCTCTATGCCTCAATACTAGTACTTTCCCTCAGTGTTGGAAGCGCGCAATAGTCCAACCTATTCCGAAGAAATGTAGCCGCTCTGATCCTTCCAACTATCGCCCTATAGCTCTCACTTGTATTCTGTCTAAGATCTTTGAAACCCTTCTTAACTCTCACTTCTTAGATCATCTGGAATCTCATTCCCTTCTTTCTGATCATCAGTATGGCTTTCGTCGTTCGAGGTCTACTGGTGATATACTTTCCTATTCACAGATCTATGGTCTTCTGCCCTTAGGGACCATGGGGAGACTTGCGTGGTGGCGCTTGACATATCTAAGGCGTTTGACCGGGTATGGCATGCGTCACTGCTTTCCAAGCTCCCCTCCTTTGTGTTTCCTCCTTCTCTTTGCTTACTTATGTCTAGTTTTCTTTCTAATCGTTCCATTTCAGCTGTTGTTGATGGAGCGACTTCTTCTTCCTTTCCTGTCAATAGTGGTGTTCCTCAGGGTTCTGTCTTGTCTCCTACTCTATTCTTACTTTTCATTAATGATCTTCTCAGCTGTTCATCTAACCCTATACATTCATATGCCGATGACTCAACCCTCCATTCTTCTACTCATTTCAAATCTGCTCCTTCCTTTGCATCTAGAGTTGCTTCTCGTCTACATCTTTCCGATTCCATTCTTGCAGATCTGGATAGAATTTCCCAGTGGGGTCGTCTCAACCTTGTGAAATTCAACTCTTTAAAAACTCAACTTCTAGAAATCTCTCTCTCAAAGACTCCTAACTTTTCTATTCTTTCGATGGTTCTCTGTCTCCCTGTTGACAATATAAACATCTTGCCTTCACATAAACAAAAAAATGTCTTGGAAACCTCATATCACAATGGTTGCTAGGGCGGCCTCAAAGAAGCTGGGATTTCTGTTTAGACTGCGAGAATTTTTTTCTTCCTCGCAGTTACTCCAATTATACAAGGGTCTCATCCGCCCTTGTATGGAGTACTGCTCTCATATCTGGGGTGGCTCAGGTTTCACTCGTCTTTTGGATAGGGTTGAGTCAAAGGCTAAAAGACTTATAAACTGTCCCGCTCTTTCTAATTCTCTTGATTCTTTATCTTTGCGACGTGATGTTGGTGCCTTGTCACTTTTCTATAGGTACTACAGTGGCAAATGCTCGAGGGAACTATCCACCCGTGTACCTCCACCTTTACGGCGTCCTCGCAGCACAAGGGGTGCAATGTCCGCGCATCAATTTTGCGTGGACATAGGCAACTCCAGGCTTGTCCGCTGTGGTGCCTCTTTCTTTCCTGCCACCTCTGTCTTGTGGAACTCTCTTCCATCTTCTGTATTTCCCTCTGAATTTAATCTCAATTTCTTTAAAGCCCGCGTCTGCGCCCACCTGAGAAATTTGCGTTAGGTGGGTACTGTAGGGGTGGTTTTATTTTCTGGATTTTGTACTCTATTTACCTTCATTTTTATTCTTTTAACACCCCTCCTTGAATAGGGCTTTGCCCGTGAGTGGTGTGATGTGCAAAAAAAAAAAAAAATAATAATATATATATATATATATATATATATATATATATATATATATATATATATATATATATATATATATATATATATATATATATATATATATATATATATATATATATATATATATATAATATATATATATATTATATATATATATATATATATATATATATATATATATATATATATATATATATATATATATATATATATATATATATATATATACTATATATATATATATATATATATATATATATATATATATATATATATATATATATATATATATATATATATATATATATATATATATATATATATATATATATATATATATATATATATATATATATATATATATATATATATATATATATATATATATATATATATATATATATATATATATATATATATATATATATATATATATATATATATATATATATATATATATATAATATTATATATATACTATATATATATATATATTATATATAATATAATATATATATATATATATATATATATATATATATATATATATATATATATATATATATATATTATATATATATATATATATATATATATATATATATATATATATATATATATATATATATATATATATATATATATATATATATATATTATATATATATATATATATATATATATATATATATATATATATATATATATATATATATATATATATATAATATATATATATATATATATATATATATATATATATATATATATATATATATATATATATATATATATATATATATATATATATATATATATATATATATATATATATATATATATATATATATTAATGATTGATTCTAATTTTTGTATAAAGTAATAAAATCGGAATTTTTTTTTTATCAAAGAATTAAATTCGAGCTCAAAACTTTTTCCTATTTTTAGTTTTTTCTCAAAAAAAAAAAAACTTTTTTCTCCTTTCCATTTTCTTCCTTTAAAAAAAAAAAAAAAAAAAAAAAAAAAAAAAAAAAAAAAAAAGACTTTTAAAAACAAAAAAATGTAATCGATTATGGAAGAAATTTTTTTCAATGGTTATTAATAATTCAGAAGAATATCTTTGGTAAAAGTTTTTTTTCTTTCTTTTTTTTTTTTTTTTTTTTTTTTTTTTTATCCTCTGATCACGTGTCAAGAGATTAATCGGGGAAGACAAAAAGTTTACAAAAGTATAAATGGAAGAATGGAAGATTGTATATTGCTGTAAATTGCTGAAGATTCTTTTAAATTGTTGTAAATTCCATTATATTTCTGTATATTGCTGAAAATTTATGCAAAGTAATGTAAATTGCTAAAAAATTTTATGCAAATTGATGTAAATTGCTGAAAATTTTGATGTAAATTGCTGAAAATTTTGATGTAAATTGATGTAAATTTTGATGTAAATTGATGTAAATTGCAGAAAATTTTTATGTAAATTGATGTAAACAGCTGAACATTTTTATGTAAATTGATGTAAATTGCTGAAAATTTTGATGTAAATTGCTGAAAATTTTGATGTAAAAAAAATTGATGTAAATTGCTGAAAATTTATGTAAAGTTCTGTAAATTACTAAAAATTTTGATGTAAATTGATATAAATTGCTGAAAATTTTGATTTAAATTGATGCAAATTGCCGAAAATTTTGATTTAAATTGCTGAAATGTTTAAAACCTATAGTAAATTGCTATTTTTTAATAACTATCATAACGAAAATCTGCTTAATTAATAAGATTATTTAATAACATAGTTGTAAAAAATGTGCAAAAATCAGGGTAGAAAAAAATCAAAAACCAAAGTTTTTTTTAAAAAAAACAATAAAAACCAGTTTTTTTTGTTTATTTTTGTTTATTTGTTTTTTTTATTACAATAATGAATCAATAGGTGAAATGACTAATGAATAATGAAAAATGCAATATATTTTTTTATATAGAACAGTAACAAAATGATTGAAATGAAGCAAAAAATAAATTTGAACTTCTAAAAAATAATGTAAATTAGTAGACTTATGAATGCATATATATATATATATATATATATATATATATATATATATATATATATATATATATATATATATATATATATATATATATATATATATATATATATATATATATATATATTATATATATATATATATATATATATATATATATATATATATATATATATATATATATATATATATATATATATATATATATATATATATATATATATATATATATATATATATATATATATATATATATATATATATATATATATATAATTATATATATATATATTATATATTATTTCTATATTCAGAATTTTCTGAAAATCAGTCATATATATATATATATATATATATATATATATATATATATATATATATATATATATATATATATATATATATATATATATATATATATATATATATATATATATATATATATATATATATATATATATATATATATATATATATATATATATATATATATATATATATATATATATATATTATATACATTACACCATATCCCGCATACTGCAGGGTGGCGTCGACTGCAGGAAAATTCCTTCAGTCGTACATGGGAAGAAAAAAAAACTGGTTAAAAGTAATCCCAGACCCTAGAACCATGCGAAGAACTATTCTTCATGGTCCGACCTTGTCTCCCAATCCAATCTCGTGTTTTAAATTTTATATTCTTAATACTAATGTTGAATTTTCCTCTTAAGCCGAAAGTATGTTTGATTAAAATTTTGTTGCTCCTCTAGAAAATTTTGAAAATTTAAATGTGATTAATTTAATTTTGTTTTTCGAAAATATTTTTTAAAAAATTAATATTTTAAAATAAATCTGTTATTTTAAAGTTCGAAAATAATTTTCTTTTCACTACAATTCTTCACCATTCTCTAAACAGTCTTTCCAATTTTTAATTTCCAATTTTATATATATATATATATATATATATATATATATATATATATATATATATATATATATATATATATATATATATATATATATATATATATATATATATATATATATATATATATATATATATATATATATATATATATATATATATATATATATATATATATATAATATATATATATATATATATATATATATATATATATATATATATATATATATTTATATATATATAATAAAGTTCACATCTCACGGACATTGCCTTATTCGAGGAGAGGAACTTTTCTAGGTAGTATATACCTAGGATCCCCAAGTGGGATCGAACCGGGCGCCCTCAAGCACGTGAGTCAATCACCCTACCGTTTGAGCCACGGTATATATATAATATATATATATATATATATATATATATATATATATATATATATATATATATATATATATATATATATATATATATATATATATATATATATATATATATATATATATATATATATATATATATATAATATATATATATATATATATATATATATTATATACGTATTTATAA
>SEYY01020902.1:77500-87500 GCA_009176605.1 Armadillidium nasatum | reverse complement strand
TGTTAGCGTAGAAACAACGCAAGGCCCCCCAATCAGCCCGATCAAAGTGCCAAAAGATTCGCTTAGGGAGGGGTGGGCAATTGGAGAGAAAGCATAAAAATTAAGACATATTAGATTATGGTCAGAGTTACCAAAAGGTGCGAAGATGGTGTATTTATAGAAAGAAGGACTAGTAGTGAGGCATAAGTCAAGAGTGTTCAAGAAATAGTTTGGACGATCAGAAATATATATATATATATATATATATATATATATATATATATATATATATATATATATATATATATATATATATATATATATATATATATATATTATATATATATATATATATATGTGTGTGTGTGTGTGTGTGTGTGTGTGTGTGTGTGTGTGTGTGTGCATTATGCAAATTTCTGTTTTTAGAGAACCTGCTCTTTATAATAAAAAGTTACACAAATGCTCGAAACATATTGGCGATAAATAAAATTCTTTAAAAAAAATCAGTAAAAAAAAAAAAAAAAAAAAAAAAAAAAAAAAAAAATATATAATATATATATATATATATATATATATATATATATATATATATATATATATATATATATATATATATATATATATATATATATATATATATAATTATTATCTCTGGTGAGCAAAAGTTAGAGGCATAATAAAATTTCAACTAGTTAGACAGAAAATCAAAAATCTGGTCAAATTAAAGGCCGACATGTAACTGATACACGATATATATATATATATATATATATATATATATATATATATATATATATATATATATATATATATATATATATATATATATATATATATATATATATATATATATATATATATATATATATATATATATATATATATATATATATGTTAATTAAGAATACATGGAAATTTAGAATCTAAATTCAATAAAGTAAATTTCATGTTTTGTTTAATTGAGTCTTCAAAATATTTATTTAATTGTTACTTTAGTGCCAAATTTAATTCTAATAAATTTATTGAATAAAATTTTTTAAAAGTAAAAATTATAAAACAGTTAGTTTTATTGTTATGTAGTAATTTTATTGCAACTTATTTAAAAAAAATTTAAATATATGATTAAATTTTGGTATGAAATTTTAATTTTTTAATTTTATTAATTAATATTTTTTATTAATATTTTTTAATGTAATTTTTTTATCCTTATTTTTATGCCTTCTTTTTATCTACTTTGTATTTTATTTACTATATTATTTGATTTTACATTCTATTTTATTTAATATTTATTTATTTA
The DNA here is from genome assembly GCA_009176605.1 of Armadillidium nasatum. NCBI lineage: Eukaryota > Metazoa > Arthropoda > Malacostraca > Isopoda > Armadillidiidae > Armadillidium > Armadillidium nasatum. The sequence continues at coordinate 86,224 of SEYY01020902.1, read as the reverse complement.
TATATATAATATATATATATATATATATATATATATAATATATATATATATATATATATATATATATATATATATTATATATATATATATATATATATATATATATATATATATATATATATATATATATATATATATATATATATATATATATATATATATATATATATATATATATATATATATATATATATATATATATATATATATATATATATATATATATATATATATATATATATATATATATATATATATATATATATATATATATATATATATATATATATATATATATATATATATATATATATATATATATATATATATATATATATATATATATATATATATATATATATATATATATATATATATATATATATATATATATATATATATATATATATATATATATATATATATATATATATATATATGCAGTTTTTTGGATTATATTTTATTTTATTTATTCATGGATTAAATATTCTTTTATAAACATCGTACTTCATTGGCATAGAACTGTTCAAGGAGGAGTTCTCAAGGAAGTTGTTTCATAAGATCAACAAGAGGAATCGAAACGAGAACTTTCACCACGCAAACCGATCTCTCTAATATATGAGCATCTATTATTCAAAATATTATATATCTGCCAGTTGTAAATCAAAGTACCAAATCGGAGGAGTCGAAATCGGTATCGATATATCGATAAGTTATGAATCAGGATTGCAATCTGACTCATGGTGGAAATCGTTTTCTGATTATTTGTGATACTATTACTACTGCTACTATTAGTACTACTTTTTCTGTTATTTTAATAAATTTGAATTTTAGGAACGTAATTATGCTCACCGTTTTGAAGTGAATTTCATGCCCAGAGGAAAAAGGATTTTGATTTTTTTTTTTAAATAAAAAATGCCTAAATAAAAGTTATCCAAAGTTAATTTCTATTTAAAAAAAAATAAATAAATAAATAAATAAAATAAAACTATCTATATAATAAGAGATTATTTGTTTAAAGTAGGCATACCTGTATGCTTAACGTTTTTGAAACTCGGCCAATTATCTACACAGATAATTCACATGAAAATTAGATGAATAAAAAGAGATTAAAAATTAGAACGAATTTCCAATTTTGATTTTGAATTTAACGAACAAATTTTAAAAAGTAACAAGTTTTTGCTGTTTCATCAAAAAACAAAGATTATTAAACAATTTTATTTTTAATTACTGTAAATAAATCCTTCTTAAAATAATGGATAATATATATATATATATATATATATATATATATATATATATATATATATATATATATATATATATATATATATATATATATATATATATATATATATATATATATATAACTGATTAATCATAAGTGCTCGTTTCTAATAAAAGAATATTTAATTAAAGCAAGATTATATTTTCACTTTTGATTGACTACAAACCTCAGAAAATCTGTTTTGACGTTTTCATTTAATTGAAATGAGTTTAACTAATAAAAGGAAACCGTAAAAATTTTTAAACTTAATTTTCATTTGTAAGAGAGAAGTCTTCTTCTTCGTTTTCTTTTCCTTATCATTTTCATTTTTTTTTTTTTTAATGCTTTGATTTTCTTTCATTTCTTTTTCTAGTTTTTCTTTTTTCTTTGTACCTTTTCTTCATTTTCATTTTCATTTTTCTTTTTAATGCTTTGATTTTCTTTCATTTCTTTTTCTAGTTTTTCTTTTTTCTTTGTTCCTTTTCTTCTTTTTCATTTTCTTTCATTTTTCTTTTTCTTCTTTTTCATCTTTGTCTTTTTCTGTTCTTTTTCTTTTTCTTCCCACTGAAACTTCCGCTTTAATTGTAATATAGACCAGCAAACTAATGGAGTGACAATGGGATCTTCTTCGAGCCCACATTTGTTAAAAGATCTTTATCAATCACCTGTTAGTAATTATTATATAATATTTGTTAGTGCCAGCATAAATAACCTCTCTTCAATAGACGCTAAGCGAATGATGAATTTTCGATGTTTATTAACAACACGAAAAAGTATTCATAACTGAAGACATATCCGAAACAACCTCTTATGCTTTTGATTTTCATTCGTATCAAAGTAGAAGGTCATAAACTATATTCCCTATTGCAAACAAAGTGAAGCTCATATAGGAACAAATTATTTAAGATCTAATTTTCCAAAGTTTTATTTATATATATATATATATATATATATTATATATATATATATATATATATATATATATATATATATATATATATATATATATATATATATATATATATATATATATATATATATATATATATATATATATATATATATATATATATATATATATATATATATATATATATATACATATATTTATATTTTATATAGAGGCGCTTCTTTTAAGCCTAATTAAAGATATACATATATATATATATATATATATATATATATATATATATATATATATATATATATATATATATATATATATATATATATATATATATATATATATATATATATATATATATATATAGTAAATGTTAGTTACAGTCTGCTAAACACTCTCGCAGACAAAAAAAATTTCATTAAACGTCAAAGTTTAACCTTTATATATATATATATATATATATATATATATATATATATATATATATATATATATATATATATATATATATATATGTAATCTTTAAAGATAATGTACAGTCGTGAACAAAAGTTCGTTCCTATTAGGCTGGAAATAAATATTTATATAAAATGGAAATCATTTCATAAAAGCTCTATTTTGAATAAAAAGACAATAAAAACATTGAGAGGGGCTTAATTGAACTGTTTTTGGCTGAACCTGAAATGATCCCCATTTTATATAAATATTTATTTCCAGCCTAATAGGAACGAACTTTTGTTCACGACTGTACTTTCGACATTTAATAAAAAAAAAAACTTAATATTAAGAATTTAAAATTTAATAACATGAGTTTGAAAATCGACGACAGGATCGGATTATGTGAGGAGAACTAAAAGCAAGGACGACAGGACTAGCCACCCGGTCATGTGATTACTCTGCCAATGGCTTGTAACAATTCCAGAACCAGCATTGGAAACTATAGCTCAGAGAAGCACAATCTTCTGGAGAGCTGTTGGAGAGAGTGTTTAGGGGTTAGTTTGAAAACGATGCTAGTTCTACTGAAAGGGTGAAAACCCTATCTAAGATTTTGGATAAGGCTTTGGGACCGGCATTGAGACCAATGAGCCGAAATACATGCTCTTTTAGAGGGCTCTGGGAGAACTTTTAAGAGCAGATGGGGAAAGATGCTGGCTCCACTGACAGGGTGAAAACCCTTCCTGGGAGAGGATATATATATATATTAATATATATATATATATATATATATATATATATATATATATATATATATATATATATATATATATATATATATATATATATATAGATATATATATATATATATATATATATATATATATATATATATATATATATATATATATATATATATATATATATATATATATATATATATATATATATATATAGTTGAGATAGCTTCTTTTCTAGTGAACATTAATCTAATTATAAAGTTTAAGGGTTTCCACATACACATTTAATACACTGTGAACGTTTAACACCGTATCCCGGTCCGTCTTCAACACAAACTAAATTTTGCAAATTTCTATTTTAAAATACAAAGTATAAATTCATTAACTCAATATAAGATATTCAAAATAATAATAATTGCAATGATTTAGAATTTTCGTCATGTGCGGATGAGGATGTGGATAGGGATGTTGAATTTTCAAAAATGAGGATGCGGATGCTATCACTAGTTCTAATAATATATATATATATATATATATATATATATATATATATATATATATATATATATATATATATATATATATATATATATATATATATATATATATATATATATAATAATCATAGTCATTAAATATTTTCGCGTTTTCAGCCTTGACATTTTTCATTTGCACCTTTTTACATTTCTTTAATTTAAACAGAGAAATCTTTAAAGTAAAATTTATTATAATTATATATATATATATATATATATATATATATATATATATATATATATATATATATATATATATATATATATATATATATATATATATATATATATATATATATATATATATATATATATATATATATATATAACAATGCATTATTATAATTATAATATTATTATTATTATTATTTTTATTATTATTATTATTATTTGTTATTTATTATTAACATTATTATTATTTTTATTATTATCGTTATTTACATTACAATTATTGTTATTACTAACAGAACGACCTCACAGCAGCCCAAAAATCTCTGGCAGAACTTTTGATTTTCATGTTGGGGATCTGCTTCTCCTGAACTGCTCTTCACCCCCTTCGTATCCTGCGGCGACGCTCACCTGGTACATTAACAATCAACAGGTAATAACTCATATAATGATTGCCTTTAACTCTTAACTCCCAACCCACCTTTTCCGGTTCAGATCCATGTGAAATAACTTTGGTTTCTTCAAATGACTTACGTAATACACTTTTGAAGTTTGACAAATTCCTCCCTAGACACCCTGTACATATATATATATATATATATATATATATATATATATATATATATATATATATATATATATATATATATATATATATATATATATATATATATATATATAAAGATAGATAGACAGATAAATAGATGGGCAGATAGATAGATAGATAGATAGATAGATAGATAGATATGGGCTTATTTGAGTTAGTATTTCAAGACTTTATCTAAAAAAAATGAAAATTCAATTATTGCTTGAAACTGAAGAACTACGAAAAAAAATTATAATATAAAGCAATTCATTTTTAAACAATAAAATTGAACTAATTGGCTGAGAAATTTTTAAAGAAATTTCTGCTCGTTAAACTCTGTTCGTTAAAGAGAAATAAGTAATTAATAAAACTCATGAGCTAGCACACGCACGCACACACACACACACACACACACACACACACACACACACACACACACGCACGAAGTTACGATTATTTACATGTTTGGGGATTAGGACCCTAACAGACCCTTCTTGTAAATCTTCATTTGATTTTTAAATAAGAGATGACGTCTATTTTTATGTAAAGATATAATTCTAATAGAGATGCCACTCCCTATCCCTTAGCCATGTTATATATATATATATATATATATATATATATATATATATATATATATATATATATATATATATATATATATATATATATATATAGTTAATATATATATAGGTTTGGTTTTTGTGAACCTTTTACGTATAATGAATTATGATGCTAACAATGTTGATAAAAACATCACAGTAATAATCATTTTATTAAGTTATTGAAACGTTTCGAGTCAGTCATGACTCATTATCAATATATAACCTGGAAAAAAGAGAAAGAAAAACAAAGTACGTAAATCAATAGATTAAATATATGTTAGTTAAGTTATAACAAAAAAATTAGAATAAAAAATAAGCAAACAACAAAGACACAAAGAATATCACTAAGATTATAAATGAACTATATAAAAGGAAGAGTTATTATGTTATGTTTTTGAGGCATAGATATAAATTAGGTGGTTTTTATGTAGGATATTATTAATGATATGTTTTCTTTATGCTATAAGAAGAGGAGTCGAGGAGAGGGTTTTGTTTAGTTGGGGTTGTAGCTGTTTTAATGTATAGGGATTCAAGAATTTTGCGATCGGAGTTTACTGAAGTCTAAGAATTTGAATGGGTGGTAATAAGAATGTATATGGTGTCTGATGGTGGAGGTTTCTGGAGATGAGAAGGGTAGGTTTGTCCAAAATGAGGTTCCCATTTGCTTATGGACTCGGAGTCTAAGCTGTACGCGATTTTGAACTACATAGCGGGAATTACATTCCGCACACGTGAATAAATAAACAGTCAATGACCTAAGCAAAATTGTGTGAGTGGTTTTATATGTGAAATATGAGCCGATAGAGAATGAATTAATGCCTATAAAGTGTGGTCGAATTTGAGGAAAAGAACGTTAGAAGAGAAGTTGTAGGTCTTTATTTAGTAATAGGCCAACTTTTTTTATAATATTTTTCCGTCCGAAATTAAATATTCCCACAGTCCCCAAACTAAAACTATATATCAAAAAAACTGTACTTTGGCACAATCTCACTAAATAAAAAACATATATATATATATATATATATATATATATATATATATATATATATATATATATATATATATATATATATATATATATATATATATATATATATATATATATATATATATATATATATATATATATATATATATATATATATATATATATATATATATATATATATATATATATATATATATATATATATATATATATATATATATATATATATATATATATATATATATATATATAATATATATATATATATATATATATATATATATATATATACTATACATTAGAGCTTATTCATAAATAAACCTTTTAAGTAGAGGATTAAGTTTTTATTCTAAATAATATTTGTTGCCTGAATTTTTATTCCTTAATAATCATCCATTGTTTATTTTTTTTTTTTTTTTATTTATTTTTTTTTTTTACTTTAATGTTGGAAGACTCTTTAATGCTAATTAGATTTAACGATTAAACAGGATTTTAAAGTAATAGACTTATAATATATATATATATATATATATATATATATATATATATATATATATATATATATATATATATATATATATATATATATATATATATATATATATATATATATATATATATATATATATATATATATATATATATATATATATATATATATATATATATATATATATATATATATATATATATATATATATATATATATATATATATATATATATATATATATATATATATATATATATATATATATATATATATATATATATATATATATATATATATATATATATATATATATATATATATATATATATATATATATATATATATATATATATATATATATATATATATGTATATATGCATGTATGTATGTATGTGTGAATGCATCAGTGAATATTATGTTGTGGCTTGAAGTATATATCGAAAGCTTTCGAAAGTATCGAACATAGATCTTTGATTTCTCAACATTCTTCATTCGAGATTTCATTTGGAGTCTTTCTTTAGTAGCTGTTGTAGATGGTCACTGTTCATCCTTTAAATCAATAAAATTTGAAGTTCTAAAGATCTCTTCTATCGCTAATTCTTTTTCTACTTTTCATCAGTGATCTCCTATCTTTCACTATTTCTTCTATATATCCAATCTTAAGCCGATTGATTACTCCATCTTTCATTTCTCATTTCAGAATGAAATCAAATAGTAAAAGTTGGCCTTGGATCAACTGACCTCTTTCCATTCTATTATCTCCAGCTGGGGTATAAGAATATGGTTGTTTTCAGCGCCCAATATATCCAATTTTAAGCCGATTGATTACTCCATCTTTCATTTCTCATTTCAGAATGAAATCAAATAGTAAAAGTTGGCCTTGGATCAACTGACCTCTTTCCATTCTATTATCTCCAACTGGGCTATAAGAACAGGGTTGTTTTCAGCGCCCAAAAAGACTACCCACATCATTTACTTACTCAACACGATCTTCCACACAACTATAATATTTTCTTCGAAAAGGAAAGAATTGATCCTTAGACTGTTTTTAAAATTCTATCTGCTCTTTTTCTCAAAATCGTTTTTGGAAGGGTCACATTGTTTCTCTTTTTGAACAAGCTTGTAGGAGGCCTAAATGTTCTGATGGACCTTGAGAATTTTTTCTTTTTTTCAAAGTTGTACGGTATTTCTATGGTTGCTTTTCGCCCTTCTATGGAGTAAGCATTTAATATCTAGAGTAGTTATAAAAATACTGCTCTGTTTCATAAGGTGAAGTCTTAAGATTTTCGTGTTGTCATCTATACTACTCTTAATAAATTCTTCAATCTCTTTCTGACCATCGATCTGTTGTATCATACTACTACTGTTGGCACTGCTGTAGAAGGATAAGTCTCTCTTTCAGGAGAGCTCATTTGACTCGTCATCTCACAAAGTTTCATCCTTTCTCTGTCCAGCTCGATGTCCCATAACTTAACATCTGTCATGAACCTTACGTATATTCTACAGGTAAAGTCCGAAATGCACTCATTTTATCTTAGTTTTCCAACTTTTTTGAGTTTCGCACTTTCAAACGCCATGCAAAGGGGCATGTCGACCTTTAATTTCAACCTGAGCTTTAATTTTTTCCATTTTCCATTTTTTCCATGGAAAATGGCTTTTATATATGGCTTTTACTTGAAATGACATATATAATATATATATATATATATATATATATATATATATATATATATATATATATATATATATATATATATATATATATATATATATATATATATATATATATAGAGAGAGAGAGAGAGAGAGAGAGAGAGAGAGAGAGAGAGAGTCAAAAATAAACGGAACTTTACGCTTACCTTTATTTCTGATAATGAAAAGAAGTTTTAAGGAACACCAACTTTAACGTAACTTCTTTCGGCAACCACACACTTTTTCTATCGACCATTCCACTGTTGGTAACAACAGTCTGGTTGGTTATCTTCTGTGACATCCGTCACTG
>SEYY01020902.1:60000-62500 GCA_009176605.1 Armadillidium nasatum | reverse complement strand
TGCCTCTTTTATGTCATGGAAACTCTCTGGGATCCTCAGTCACTATACCGAAAGCTCCTTCGGTAGTCCAAAGAATCTTCCTCAAATTTACAGAGAGTTCCTTACACCAAAATTAAAGTCGAATAATTATATTAATTATAATTAATATAATTACAAACAAAAATGCACTTAAAATTATAATTATCGAGAGATAAATTTTAAATGCATTTTCGTCTGTTGTTATTTCATTCAAAATTTAATTTTTTCCTTACTTTTTTATATTATTATTATTATTATTATTATTATTATTATTATTATTATTATTATTATTATTATTATTTATTATTTTTTTTATTTTTTTATTTTTTTATTTTTTATTTATTTATTTATTTCTATTTATTATTATTATTATTATTATTATTATTATTATTATTATTATTATTATTATTATTATTATTATTATTATTATTATTATTATTATTATTATTATTATTATTATTATTATTATTATTATTATATTTTAATCAGAATTCTTTGAATTTTAATATGCCCTTCATTTTCCTTTAATTTTAATATATATTATTATATAAAATCGTATTTATGTAATCCCAATATTAAAAAGAAAAAAATATTTTTTTTGTTCATATTTTCATAAATTCATAAAGTAATTGAAATTTTAATAAAAACATATTATAAAAAAAAATTATCTAGAAAATAAAAAAAAGTATTTATAATTATATACATATACATATATTTTAAGAATTTTAACATTTTAAATTTTTACCACTGTAGTTTTTCAATTAACTGTTTGTAGCCCAAAATTAATCGGTGTAGTTTTAGATAAACAATTATTAATAATATTTTTTTAAATATTCAATTGCAAAAGAAATTTTCAATTCCGTACACTATTTTTGAATGATTTTTTTTTATTTTAGTGTATCTAAGTTGCATTATATTAATAATTTAACATATTTTACAAATAAATCTTAAAGTAAATTAGAGTTATGGAAATATGAGTAATTTTTCTTTCAAATAAATATACACAAAGAATCAAAATGTCGTTTTATGAAAAAATTTTATTTCTTCAAAAAATTGTCACTTTTATGATGAACAATTTTCTTCAAAATTTTCTTCAATGGATGAAATTTCTTGCTTCAATGAGTGAAATTTACTTAAAAAGTTAAAACAGATTTCTACAAATTTATGACTTTATTTCATATTATGAATAGTGAGGAGGAAGTTTGAAGATGATAGTCAGATAATGACTGTTTTTTCATTAATTGGACGAAAAAAGTTTCTTCAGTCTTAAAATGATTAAAGAACAATTTGAACAGATGAATATATTTTTTTGTTTTAACTGATATGGATAATATAAATTTCTATTTAAAATTCTGACGAAATTATTGGTGTAAAGGTTGCTCTAACATTTTGGCTGAATTTCTTAACCAAAAAAGCATGTTCTTCATTCAAAGAAATAGAAATCTTCAACGTCATTCTGACAGTCACATTTCGTCACATTTGAAGAAATTTTGATACTCTGTGTAATTATGTTTTTCTATATTGCGGATTTCGAAATTTAACTTTTTATTTCTTAAGAAAAATATTTTACGATTTTGTTTGGTTTATAAGAACCTCAAAACCTCTCCATCAAGTTTTGTTAACATAAATCATCGACATTAAATTAAAATTAGGAATCAGAACTTCCCAAGATAATACCATTATAAAATCCTTTCCATCTGTTACCAGGAAGCTTTAATTCTCGATTTATTTTTAAATTTTTTGGCATCCATTCATATTAGACATTGTGAATTGTGAATTCACCAAAAATTTTAATCTTATTTAAAATTTAAAATTATTTACAGAACTTAATAAATTTAACTTTGTAAATAAAAATGAAAATTTGCAGTTAATTAACTAGCGATCAATGACATATTACATTTTCCTATTTCGATATTTCAAAATTGTCTTGGAAATCATGAAAAATTATTTATTTAACTAATTTATTTAAATTTAAAATTATTTACAGAACTTAATAAATTTAACTTTGTAAATAAAAATGAAAATTTGCAGTTAATTAACTAGCGATCAATGACATATTACATTTTCCTATTTCGATATTTCAAAATTGTCTTGGAAATCATGAAAAATTATTTATTTAACTAATTTTCAGAAGTAAATAGTGATACTTCCAATCTTTGCCTAAAGAAAAGGGTTTCTTGTATTCAGTTGAAAGGGGAAAAGAAACCGCATCAGATATTAAAATTTCTTAAAGGGTTCAAAAACTAAAGAAAAAACAACTTGTGGTTCTCCCCACTTCGCAAGCATTCGAGAAAAAGCGAAACTAATAATAATAATAATAATAATAATAATAATAATAATAATAATAATTATTATATTATATTATTATTATTATTATTATTATTATTATTATTATTATTATTATTATTATTATTATTATTATTATTATTATTATTATTATTATTATTATTATTATTATTATTATTAATATTAATATAATATA